>JBBPNE010000213.1:0-36454 GCA_038090735.1 Xerocomellus amylosporus | reverse complement strand
TCCCCTTTACCAGCATATTCATAAACCGGAGTAATTCTTCAATTTCTTGTACTTGTCTCTCTGCACGTGTTGATTCAACTTGACTCTCGAAATCGCGCCGACGATATGTTGATCGCGCTGACTCCCGAAATCGCGCTGACCAATGACAAAAAACGCGCACCTACACTACATCTGTTTCGCGGAATAAAGTTGCTTCTGCAGCGTCATACTTCCCCCCTGACACCGATTTCACCGTTGTGCCCCAGTATCTGAAACCTGCCTCCTCGAAATCGTTCGATTACACCGTTACCTTCAAGTTTGAAATCTTTTTCGAAAATAAGCCTGTTTTCATCCTGGAGCTGAAGAAGCCCGCCGATCTCAATTTTATCTCATCGCGCCATGCAGCTGATGTACAGATTAGAGAGCGATTGGGAGATTTAGTCGGTCAGTTGCAGACCTTCTGACGAGGTTGGGTACAAATCTTATAATGAGCTCTGCAATTTAGGTCAATGTCCTATTTCGACTCTGCACGCTGTCAGTGCCATGGGAACGCGACTTTGCTTTTACCATCTGGATACCACCGATCTCGCAGCAGACATTTTACCGCTCGATAATATCCCCCGACACCCTACCAGGGTGAATGATACTGCACCGATGGAGAGGTGGGATAGTGATATTCTGGATGCAGAGGGAGAGGCGAGGCTTCGTGTTGTGGTGGATTCGATAAAAGCAGCGTGTGAGAACATTGCGGACAGTGCCTGAACTGCTCATTTGCGAATCACAGTGGGTTTCCTCCTTTCTGTTGATGAGTCTCCTGTACGCAACTACAAATCTCTAAGCTCCATGCATGTGTTCAAGATGCTACCATACAATTGTTCAATTACATATTGGTCCGCCAATATCCATGTTACTTCGGCCTTGCTGTTGGCTGTTTCTGTGAGAATTCGCACTCAATCCGCACGGCGCAAACATGGTTCCTATATCACGCCCTTCCCAAAGAGTGCGTGCGGAGTAGAGCCTGCATGCAGGTTGTCCGTTTTGTCTCGACATGGCCGCCAGCTCTGTTCATAGATAAGTAACTCCTGGTTGCTCGTTTCCGCTGCTGGGCTCGTCCACTTGCATTTTCATGTCGACCACCGCCGAGGTCATCTGATCAATGGATGGGACACCGTTGACTCCGAGGGAGAGAGTCCCATATAATATATTTATATATCTCGAAGCCCGTTTCAAGTTGGATCACACCTTCGGAAACCTCCGGAAACCTCCCATTGTCCCCGAAATGACTCGGACACCCTCAGTCCTGTCCACTGTGTACCATAACCAGGATGATCGGTATTGCGAGGTTGGTCAAGGGCTCGAGGTCCTGTAACCGATGGGCCGCAGATCTGCCATAATATTTGGAGGATGTTCGATCATCGATCGTCCTTCAACTTGAAAGTCGCTCATAGTGAGTCCCACCGCATGGTTCCTATCTCACGCCCTCCCCTTTAAAGAGTGCGTGCGGAGTGAGCCCTGCTTGCAGGTTGTCCGTTTTGTCTCAACATGGCGACTCTGTTCATAGTTAACTCCTGGTTGCTCATTTCCGCTGCGGCTGGTGCCGTGACGTGGTGGGTCGCAAGGAGGCTCTTCATATCGCATCCTCTGGACAAGATTCGAGGCCCAACATGCGATCGATGGATTCAAGGTATTCCATTTCCATTTCCACTACATGTTAATACTTACCAATTGCGTGGTCAGGGAACCGGCCACAGATGTGGCATCCAACCAAAGGTGTCAAATTTATGCAAGATATTACAAAGGAATACGGCGGTGTGGTGAGGCTCAGTGGTGTTTTGGGGGTATGAACTCCTTGTGGTGTGGGTCATCGGCATGTTGTCCTAACTTGGCGAAGGCGCGAGAATTATTTGTATCAGATCCTCTGGCATTGCAATCGATCTCCGCCAACGACACATCCGTATGGCAATTGCCCTCCGAGGTCCTTGCGTGAGTTGTCTTAATGTCCTGGCATTCACCCTAGCCTTACTGTATGCAGAACAAATTCTGTTCTGTTCGGAGAGGGTCTTCCGGGCACCACAGGTACGAACACTGACAACTTGAACTTCGTGCCCCACCAACAATGCCACATCAACAGGAGAGGTTCATCGCAAGCACCGTAAAGAGCTAAGCCCGGTGTTTTCAAAGTTACATATACAGGAACTTGTTCCTGTGTTTTACTCAGTCGCTCGGAAGGTATGTATCCTGGTCTCTATCAGCCTCTTTGTTAAATATCTTCTTCAGCTGCGTGATGCGCTCCATATTGTAGTCCAGACCAATCCTAAGGATATTGATTTGCTACCTTGGGCTGCTCGAGCTGCCTTGGAGCTTGTTGGACAAGCAGGTCTTGGTGTGTTTCGACTGCCATTCACTCCAGCCCCTCGTTGACTCGTCGATTGATAGGATACAGTTTCGACAAGTTCACTGATGATAAGCCTGACGAATACGCGTCTGCTGTGAAGAATTTACTGTACGTCGAGTTCAAATTTCTGCAGTTCGTTTTCAACATCGCCCCGATTTAGTCCTCAGCTGTTCCAGAATCCAGTAGCGAGGGCGTTGGCCCCGTTCTTTCCTCTACCGGTTCGTCGTTTTTTGGCACACGCTATCCCATCCCGGAACCTGCAAGAACTCGTCTACATTGTCCGTGTGATGGACCAAAGCTCTAAGAAGCTTCTTTCATCGAGAAAAGCCACATTGCTCGACGGAACTACGGAACAAATGGGACTCGGGAAAGATTTAATGACTGTATTGCGTTCGTGCACCCATACTTTTTATATGTTTTCCGATCGCTTATCTTGATTTACGCAGTAAACAGTAACATGCGCGGAAAGGCAGAGAACGCCTTGCCGGATTCTCACTTACTGGGACACATCAATGCTTTGATTTTCGGTGCTGTCGACACCGCTTCTTCTGCCTTCTCCCGATTGCTCCATTTACTAGCGCAGAATCCAGACATGCAAGATCGGATCCGCGAGGAAGGTCGCCTTGCTCGTGAACAAAGCGGAACGGAAGAATTAGAATTCAAGGTATTGACAAATATGGCTTACACTGACGCATTTATCCGTGAGGTGTTACGCTTGTAAGTCGCACTGGTTTATTCCAACAGGAGTCAGAGCGCTCAAGCACTATTAGGCATGCCCCAGTACCCGCCGTATTGAGATGGTAAATGACCGCGTTTTGACCCCATGTGCGCTCGGCCCTTATCTCCTTCTAGTGCCATCAAAGATACGATTCTTCCCTTGAAAACCCCGATTATAGGGCGAGATGGCCAGGAGTTCCACGAGGTATTGGTGCCAGCTGGGACAACCGTTTTCGCCAGTATCTTGATACCCAACACGTCCACTCAAATCTGGGGTGAAGATGCGTTGGAATTCAAACCGGAACGCTGGCTCTCTCCGCTGCCCGACACGGTGGTGAACTCGAGTTTGCCTGGGATTTATTCTCACATGTAAGCATTTTGCGGAGTCTATCTTGCGCGAAAGTCGGCTCATGCGCTGTCCCGTGAAGAATGACGTTTTGGGGTGGTGCATCTGCTTGTCTGTACGTTTCATGACCCCATTTTCTCCCCGTTACGCCGTACTAATACCCTCATGTTAGGGGGTACGTATCACCATGAAGTTTCCGCGACAGATGGCTGATCAACTGGTTCAGATTCCAGTTTGGTTTGCTGGAACTCAGTGCGTTCCTTTTCCCTTGCTCTACGCTCGTGTCATGACCCACTTATATCCAGAGGTTGTCATCTCACTTCTCCTGAGTTCCTTCAGATTCTCTTCGGCAGATCGAGAGATAGCATGGCGTTCGTCCGGTCTCCAGTTTCCGAGCGTTACCGAGACGGGCTCGCTCGCCTTACCTCTGAAGGTTGAGGCGCTGTGAATCAACAATGCAACTTCTTGTGAGATAGAGGTGGTGGCCGAGCACCATTCAAGAGAATGCGTGTTTGCTTCTTGGATACATAAACGATGTAGCTTTGATCGAAAGTGCAGAAGGACTTTGCTTTTTATGTTCATACGCGAGCAAGCAGGTACATCGTGGAATATCTAGTGGTTCTCAGAGTTGGAAATGTACACAATAGCAAGAAATAGAAGGACAATCGAGTAGCCAGATGTAACAAAAGTACCAGTTATTGCAGTCGGGTACATGAAAGTCAACTCTATTATACGGCTTCACGGAGGAGCACTTCTCTGGTGCGAGAGCGAGTTGTTATGTTGTGCTGGAATACTTTGGGTCGTCTGTACAACATCGTCAACGTCAGTAACTTTATCCCTGCCCGGACATAATTGTGCTTACGCTGTGAAACTGCCCTCGTATCTTGGCTCAGACGAATTATGCTCCATTACTTGCTCAGATCCTGTTCCAGAGATGGTCAACGTAGCCAGGATTTGTACGACGGCAGCCCAGAGCATGTCATCGGCGTATACTCGACCTGGGCAAACGCTGTAAACAGAGGTATTTGTAAATGTCAGCGAACATGCATATTATGCATTGCCTACGCACCGTCTTCCAAAGCCAAAGTTCCCATACAAAAAACCACTACTGATGCGAGACTCCGGGGATATCTCTCCGTCTGGAAGTAGATGTCTCTCGGGCTCGAATGATTCTGGATCTTCACATGCGCGAGATACTGCCCTAAGTGTACGTCAGATAACAGGATTAAACTAATGATGGAGCCTGGACGTGCCACGTATTAAATCGGACGAGCGATCCTGCAACCAGCAACATTAACAGAGAGTAGGTACATGACATTGCGTGCAGGCTGACCTTTCGGAATGTAGTAGTCTTCGAATATGTCATCCTCGGTCGTATAGTGTGCAACACCTGTGCAGGGATCAATCCTGGTTGAGTGAAGTAGTTACCAACTTACCTGCGGGTGAGGTTGGGTGCCACCGGAAGCATTCACTGATAATAGCCTCGACATATGGCAGCGACGGACGGTCATCGAATGTCGGGAGCCTTTCCGGGCCAACCACGCGGTCAAGCTCCTCTTGAGCCCTTTTCTGCTTTTCGGGGAACATGAACATTGTCAACAAAAACGTCTGTAGTGTAGCGGCGATCTAACATAACAATTATTAGTAGAACGGTATACACAGTAGCGCGCAGTCACATTATCAATCGCAGCTGGTGACACGATAGTCAGCCCACAAGCGCATTGAAGTGAAAGGGACTTACAGATGTAGATGGTCGCACCAACGTTCTTCAACGTTAGCTCTGATGCGCGTGTCTTGGAATCTTCCTGGCTCCTCAGCACAGTGTCCATGGCCGAACGTTTTTCCAATGCGGATCCCTTAATGTTCAGATGGGTTTGTAATAGCTACGCGACATAGACAAGAGCGCACCAAATTCTGCTTCAAGCTCTCGTACGGTATATCTTTCACCATCGAGATTAATTTCTGGCTGAGTGACGTGCCAAGTATAAACCCTGGAATGTAGTCGACTAGACGATGGCACGAAAGGGATTGATCGTTCACCATCCACCACACTGGGAAGAGGACCTACAGATCGGAAATTTGTGGCTCAAGGAAGCTATCTCCGGTGACATTCGCCCAATCAGCGTCGAGGACGCATGTTCCAGTGTAGACTTGATGACGACATCATCGTGTTGAGTCTTGTAGCCGTATGTGAATTCCAGAGCAGTATCTGCAGCATAACTGCGCATACGGTTGAGTACGTCTTGACAACGAGTAAACGAATCTCACTGTTTTAGTGACTCTCCTAGGCTTTCCGGCGTGATTGTGGCAAGGAGAAGCACCAAGGATTTTGCCTTGTCCATGAAAAGCTCATTATGTTCTTGAATTACTTCAGGGTGCATTGCTTGATGAAGGAGAACTCTATACACCGGTTAAAACTCGACTATCTGTTAATAGTGATTCTGATGACCTGTGTTGACGCCATTCGGAGCTATATGGGATCATTGCTGTATGGAAGTCGACCCCGAACCTACAACGGCCTAAATTTCCTGTTCCGCTCGAAGAACTGGAAAAAAACACACCGCTTGAAGAAAGGAAAATGAAGTCGGGAGGCATAAACGGCTGAGCGGGATCCCTCCGTCAGAACCTTCAATTTTGTCTCATTTCTGAGCACGACGACATCGTCGCCGAGGATACGTGTGTGGATGATGTCACCTATGCATTCCGTGAACATGAAACAATATCGACCAGGGATCTACCCACCATACGCCTTTGCCCACCTTGTGTAGGTCAAATAAGGCGATCCAAAATCAAAGCCAACTGCGCTCCCAATAAATGGTATGCTTCGAGTCCAGGGGCCAGGAGGATAAGGCTTGTGGTGTGTTTTGCGCTTGTGTAACCATGTAGAAAACACAGCGGCAATTGCTACGGCACAAAAGACTTGGAGAAAACCCGTGTTCACTGCGAGTCGCATCATGGTGGCACACCGTGTCCGCGTTCACTGCAAATGTGCTATACTGGTCAACGTGCTGGACAGAGCTTTAGACACGGGTACTCGCACCGTCTTCGAATGCAGTTCAGTCAGCCCGTAATCGATCTTGACGGGCAACTTGAATGACCTCGTGTACGGCTTCGTACTATGTATGTAATGCCACCAGGACTGATCGAGCTGTTGATCTACGTGCGGTGATTGGAATCGCTTCTAAAGATTCCACGCTCATGTCAGTTACTCCGAGTCGCCCAACCGATAAGCGGAGCCCGTGGATTTTGTACGTGCGACTTTTGCCAGATCGGCAGGTCTTCAATTCAAGAAGCGGGAGTATCCTAGCGTGGAAAAACAGATAATCCACTCTGGTTCCACCGTGTTTGACATTCCTCCATGGAATTTTCTTCGTGTTCCATCCTGGCCGTTCCACTGCCAAAGGTGGTCATTGAGATCTCTATCCTCCAAAGGGGCTAGAAAGGTCATACGCATATTACAATCAGTTGCTTCTACATGACATATAGACCTCGGGCCCGGGGCTCACATTCACGCCATGGATTTATCAACCATCCACATTTTGACATTTACATCCCAAAGTCTCCTCGACGCTAATGTCAATGACCTGACAATTGTTCCTGCCCAAGACGCCCTGGGCATTTGGATGGGTGAATGTCACGAAGACCCTGGGCTCACCCTCGTCGTCGTCGGTATGTGCGCACTGGCAGACGTGATCTTGACACGACTGATCCAGCCTCCGAATCTTAGCTGGATTTCCAAGCGGATTGGACTCTCAATTAATTTTTGGTATCACTCCGAAGCAGCAACAGCGCACTGAAGTGTCTATCTCTGCTGTGGCTGAATGCTTGAATGCGCCAGTGACGGAGGTCGCGTCCACGACCCTCAAAGATCATTGTGATCACACTCAAGCTACTTTGCTGATCGATGCGGCGATGCAGACTGTGCTGGATGCGGATGATTGTACTGGAGCTGTATGGAAGACAAGCATCAAGGAGACGATATTTTTCGTGGGATGGCACTTTCTAGAAGTAAGATCCGGTTTGTCTCTTGGAGTCCGTTGCTGACAATCTGATTCGGCCCATCAGGCACACCAGAAATACCATCAGGCGATTTTTGCCAATCCACCGGATTGCATCAAGCAGTTGCCGAGTATCGTCGATACCAGCGTGGTCTTTCATGTTGCGTTTAGACAGATTCAGAGCGCGACGAACAAGATCTGATAGTTTTGTACCACTGTAACTTTAACAGGGATTATGGATGGCAGGTGTTTTCATACTTACCACGAAGTCTCGAAAGAAAACGTTGAATGAATTTCGGATCGCATGCCATGTTTGACTGTCATTAACACAAGGGTACGAAATTTGAACCCGGACGGCCCACGCATTTGAAAGGAGAGGAGGGCTACATTGCGATCCGAAACACACAGAGCGGATATTCAGAATGTAACGGGGCAGCAATACTCGATTGTGAAGCAGCCCGACCAGAACTTGGTTTGGGGTTTACAGGAAAAATGAAGCATGCTAGTTAACCTGTTAACAATCCTGATGAATTGTTACAAACTTCGTACGTTCTTCAAATTCTTGCCTCATATATCGCTACAGATAGACTGTTCCCTGGTCAGAGTCATTCGGCCCGAGCAGAGGATCGAGTTCGGAGTTTTCCTCGCGTGCAAGGTCGCCGCCTTGCTGCTCCGCATCCCGTACGTCCGATGAATAGTCTGGCAGACGAACAAACGCCAATACCAGGAACGTTGTCACGGCACATCCCACAGACAGCCACAGTATCGCAGATGGCATGAAAGACACCGTGACGGCATACATTGTTCCATAAAGGGTAGGCCCAAGGATACGGCCACTATTCACGGCATCAGGATCTCTGATACGGGTGAAACGAGAGAACCCACCCAAAAGCGTACACAACACCCAATGCGCCGAACAGACGCCCGGTGTCTTCCTCGCCCGATAAACCGGCATGAAGGATCGTTGCCACACTCTGGATGGCAGGCAAGAATCCGTGCCCAAAGGTGCTGATAACGAAACAAAGAGTGAAGATCAACCCCGTGGGAGCGACGCCCATCAAGGCGTAACCAGTGGCGAAAACCACGCTGGACACTCTGACGAGATGCAGGTCGAATAGTGTGCTCTGCCTCGTTTCCTCCGCGTGCCGGGTACTCGCTAGTACATGCTTCCATACACTGATTATGGCTTGCCAGCTCTTAGGTCGCTGTCGACGGTCGGTGGAGACGGAACGACTCACTAGGGAGAATTACCATGAGGAAAATAACAGTCGATAGTCCTGATGCACTAATGAAGTAGCCAAGCTGGTCAAAAGGTTAGCGAGCGAACGACAACGGCAATGACAAGACACACATCAAGAGATGACCATTTAAAGGTGTACAAAGCATATTGGTAGACGCTACTCGCGGATCCCTGTGTACTGATGAGCTACGTATGCAGCAAACCATCTGGCTGGTCTTACCATTACAGCATTTATCAGCCCCGCCGAGATAGCCAACCACGTCATATTCCAGTCCTTGCGCCGCAAGTTCGGTATGGGTTTTGGTGCCAGCACGTGTAGTGGGAATGAATCCCAGAACGACTTGACAAGGACCATAGCCTGCCGTCGGAATGGTCCAGTATCGGCGTCAACAACCGATGCGAGCTCGTCGGCATATCGGTTCCGCGCATGGATCATCGTAGCCTTGGAGATGGATTCTGGTATTGCGGACCACGCAAGAAGAGCATATAGGAGGTGTATTACAACAGCAGCGTAGAATGCCGCCATGACACTGCCGGCCTGCTGGTTGAGGAAACCCCCCAGGACAGGGCCTATTGTCCCACCAACATAAAAAATGCCGATTAACAGAGAAAAGTTCCGAGCGCTGGAGGTCAGGTAAATCAATCTCGTGTGGCATTTTGCCAAGGTTAGCGACCTACAGATCAGGTGATTTCGAGATATCACGCATGTACGATGTTTCCGCAGTCATGACGGATGAAGGGACTGAATGACAGTCCGGTCACAAAAAACAAAATCGTAACATGCTGGCTCACCTCCCATGATGCCCTCCACGATAGGAGCAATGGCCAGAAACCAGTACTTTCCGGGAAGAGTGTCAGAGAAGAGAAAGACGATAAACGTCAAGAAGTCAGACAAGAGTGGCCCGAATATGATTATTCCCATGGTACGCGTTCGACCATAGCGATCCAGAAACTGGCCACTAAAAGTCCGCATAAAAGGCGCCAAGACGGAAACGAGCACGCACCCCACCCCACCAGCCGGTGGTGAGGCACGACAAGATGCCGCCAACGATTGCGATGACTGCGAGTTGCACAATCAGTGAAGACGTGTATAGGTGTGACCGAATCACACACCGGCACCAAGCTTGGCGATCTCTGCCTGGATGTGTGGATGACTTGCACAACCTCCTGGTGCTATGGACTCTGGGTGCGCAGCCGTCATGTACGGGCCAGCGGTATGAACGGCTGTGTACGCTTGTTCGTGGGGTGGGAAATGCACCTGTGTGGTAGACACTGAGTTGCTAAGAATGACGCTTGGGGCGGTGGTAGCGACGGGTGGTAAGCTGAGAAGGGCAGGAGTCTCGACACGTGTATGGGTGTACCGTCTGCAAACGAGCTCTGTGTATATTTCGACGCGGGGTCCAGCAGTGACAGCAGTGGCGAGGGAAGAGAGAGATTTCATAATCAAGATCCTGCAGACCATGAACTTTTGTGGTGGGTGCATGGGCCGCATGCTGGGACATACCAAGTAAGGCTAGGCCTCTTGAACCATGGCTTTCTAGCATGTCTTTCAGGAGGTTGTTCATCACTCGGACATCTGTGGGAGTGCTGGCTGGACTCGTCGTCGCTGTGATCAGTAACCATGATGATAGGACTACAGGGTGCGGGTTTTGCTTACCCCAATACTTATAACGATTTTGAACGTTAGGTTGTGTCGTATCCACGCCACATATGATGCGCTGTTTTGTACACCTCAGCAATGACACTAGCACAGCATACTGCTTGTCTTCCATGCAGCACGTCTCGTAAGTCGAGCGATCACGTACACCACAACTGCCACTGACCGCTGTAGTAATTGTGGTCCGAGCGCATCGGACTCGAGGCAGCCCATAACTATCAGTTATGCCAATATCGATGGTGTTGACATCAAGCTCGATGTATACATTCCACTTGGTGCACACGGTCCAACGCCTGCCGTCTTGTTCTTCCATGGCGGCGGTTGCTTCAGCGGCACCCGACGAAACGAGGGCATCGGCTATTTTCCTTGGATAGAGCGTTCGTACCGGTACCAGCCTACCAGGCACTCCCGTTCTGCTTATCTGAGTCGTTACCATCAGGGAACGCCCTTGAACGTGGCTATCTGTTCATTACTGCGGATTACAGGCTACTCCATCCGTTCATCGGATTGGATCAACTCGAGGACGCCCTTCGCCTCTTCCATTTTCTCGATTCTGAGTTCAACGGGAAACTGGAACGAGCCGGTGAAACCATAACGCTAGCCGTCGACAAGATCGCCGTCATCGGGGAGTCCGGCGGAGGGTATATTGCCCGCCTGGCCGCGCTACATGCAGTACCCCGCCCAGCAGCGCTCGTGTCATACTATGGCATGGGCGGTGACATGCTATCCGACTTCTGGCTTAGTGTTCGCGAACTACAATCTATCCCGCGAGAGAGAGTCGCGCCCTTCCTAGAAAATGAGCCGACAAAGGAGACGGGATTGCCTATTTTCGTCCAAGATGGCTTTTTCACTGATGCACTGCGACGAGCAGACGCCTTTGCTTGGATTTCGCAGAACGGCCTCTTTCTGGACTATCTAACGGGTATTCACGGCTTGTCCGAGCGACTCAGGACTCTTCCAGGCGATCAGCGGGCAAGCATGATTCCCAAGAGTGTTCAGAAAGCATTCCCGGAATTTCTCATAGATGCTTCGCTGCTGCATCCCCCCGTTCTGTTCGTACACAGCAAGGACGACACAATCGTTCCGTTATCCGAAAGCCTCAACACGGACCGGCAGCTCAAAGGAGCGGGTGTAAGGACCGAGCTCTTCTTAATAGATGGGGCAAAGCACGGCCAAGTGAACACAGATGGATCGGCGGTTGTGGGCGTGGAGTCAGCGGAGTCAGCGGTATTTCGGTTCATAGACAGTGTGCTCAAACCGAACGAAATCTAGGAACATGTACACGCCAGAATAGGTATGTATACTGTCCGGGTCCGTTGGGATAAGGACACAATACCTGCCAAGCCGAGGTGAGATTGAAGAACATGCAACAAGAACGGATCTCCGAGGATCATTCTTGCCTCTTCTGCCACAACAGAACTTCGATCGGGCTTAGAGCGGCTGTTGGGCTTGGGCGGGTAAGCACCCAACAACCATGCCAGGAACTGGCGCATGACAGACCTCGGTCCCTTCAAAATATGCCCCCATCACAAGCAATCTAAACCACCTATTAGCACAAACTACCACTGAGGGTGACATTTACCGTTTGTCCTGTGGTACCGATCAATTAGCATCGAGAACAGACGCGAGACTTTGCCTACCCGTGATAAACTGGCCCTTTTCGGATACAAGAAACGAAACCAACGCAGCGACATCCGTCGGTTGACCTATGGTTCCCAACGCGCAACCGTGCTAAGGGTTGGACCAGTGAACCGTCAAGAACACGATGTTCAGAAGTTTTGTGTACTCACGGCAACGTTCATGTCAGATCCTTTCATCAGCTCAGCATATTGAGCAGCTGTTTCATGCACTGCGACGAGGTGTTGGTGGTCGCAGTGCCTCCGACCGAACATCAACTCACATAAAGGTGTATCTACGGACCCAGGGGCGTACGAGTTTACGGTAATACCATGTTTACCCACCTCCAATGCTAAGTAGCGAGTCGTTAGTACGTCATGGGTACATGTCGACGACTCACCGAGACTCTGCGTGAGACCTTTTATAGCAAACTTGCTTGCAGAGTATGCAGAGAAAAGAGCAGCACCTGTACATCCCCAGCAGCGAAACTGGGTTCGATAGGGAACGTATCCAGGCTCCTGTATTGCTCACCTCTGTGGCCGGCTATGGATGACGCTGTTACAATCCTGCCGCCACGACCTTGTGCGATCATAACGCGAGCAGCAGCCCTCATACTCAAGTGGGTTCCGCGTACGTTCAGGCTGAACATGCGCTCCAAATCATTAGCACTGGCTATGTGGTTTTGTGAGAGGAGCTCTCCCAAGCGCCAGTTGGGTCATATTCTCACTGTCGATAAAGGACTTGGCAAAACAAGTGCCTGCGTTTGCTATCATCTGTACCACCTAGTCAAAAACCAGAATAAGGGTCAGACGAGCCAGGAGGATGTACGAACCACGTCGAGACTGCCTAGGTTGTGCACGGTCTCGTCAACCATGCGCTGCACCTCGGTTTCCCGAGAGACGTCTCCAGGGGTGATTATGGACTTGATTTCCGGATTGCGGTCGGCCAAGTCTCTTTGTAGGTCGTTGAGCAAGCGGATGCTCGAGGGCAAGTCATTCAAGGCCATATTGTAGCCATCCTTTGCCAGTTGTAGAGCAATTGCTCTCCCGATTCCTCGAGCGCAGCCAGTCACTATCACAGCTGGCATGTTCGTCAGGGTGGAAATTGTAGTCGGCAGCACTTACTCCGCCAGGTATCATAAGTTATTCCTGCCTTGGGGGGTCTTGAGAAAAAATAAATGTGGTCACACCGCATGGAAACGTCCGGATCGCCAAAAACCAATGCCACCGGGAGATTCAAAAGTTGGAACCGAAAACAGTAAATTGCATTGACTATAAAGATTAAGAAAGAAAAACGCATTCCCCGTCAATGCCCCTCCGGCACGTACCTCGTAACGTTCAACGACTCCGAGCAAAACATCCAGGTTCTGCTTCTTGGATCGCGGCATGTGAGATTTCTTTGGAATGTTCTCCTCGACACGGAGTCGTCGATGCGGCTCGATCTCGTCCCAAAGAGCTGTGTTCGACATTGATGCCAATCCACTATGATCCATGCCATGATGGGTTGGATGGCGGAGTAATGACATGCGTCGCAACTTTCGCGCGATTTCAAGGATTTAGAGGTACATTGTGGGCCGCAACGGTAGTAACGAGCGAATAGCGTACACTGGCAGTCATTCTATCGTCTAGGGGAATGACCGTGGGAGTGTCGCTCGACCGTTGCCCCCCACATTTGCAAAGCGAACTTCAATGCTTCAACTGTCTCCGCACCAACTGGATCTCTTTCCTCTCACACCCCCCCATTCTGACAACGTAGTCATCGGGTATTGCCTCGGTCTCGACGTTCACCACCTTCCGCGTGGGCCGAAGATGAGCCTGAGCATACCGCAAATATGCGATGAAACTCCCTTCCTTGATATCTGCATCGGCATTTTCTGGCCGGTTCCACAACGCGGGCAACCACACTTGATTCGCTCCGAGACCAGAAAACAGCTTCACGATCGTCGTGCTTGCGCAAATATAGTTTGCTAGCGATTCCGCCTCCTGGTTTCTCTCCTCGGGCTCGAGGCCCTCCCGTTGACTCGCGAACAAGTCAAAGAGCCTCTGGCCGTCGTACTCTGTCACCTCCTGAGCGTACGCTTGGTCGCTGATCATGTCGAGTTTGAAGACATTATTTGCCCAGTATGCGCGACCATCGAACCCGTCGGTCGGGTCTTGGATTAAAACAAGACGCTCGAAGCAGAGATGGACCGCAAGATAGTCGGTGAAGGCCTTCAGGCTGGCCTCGTCTTTGTCGTAATCTCCTAGCGTCTCTGCTCCATATAGCCCTAACCAGCTTACAAGCAGGTCTTGATGAATGTCCTTGGGGCTGGTTCTACCCTCCCAAAGGGTCGAAAACACATCTCTCCAGCGTTTCATCAGCGCGTCGCCCTTCTGTGAGAAAAGGGCGGAAGTGTTGAGGATATGGTACTCCTTTGGACGAAGGTTGGTAATGTAACCACCCATGGTATATGGCGTTTTGGGGTCTTGGATAACTCCCCATATGTCATCCAACTCGCAAAACACCATACAGCCGACATCGAGCCAAATTCCTCCGAATTCGTACAATAGAGAAAGTCTGACGAGGTCGGATATGGACTGTGGAAATTTTGGGGAATTCCTCTTAAACGCCTCTGGGAATCCATCCGTACTGAGGAACGAAGAGAAGTGGTTCGCTGATTGTGGGACCATATCAAGGACGCGGACCTAGCAATGGTCTTTGATTCAGTATACGAATGACTCGGTTCCGGATCCCAACGTACTGTCCAGCCCGATGGTTCAAACCGCCGCATCCATGCTATGACGTTCCGCTGAGTCCATGGTCGCATGCCATCCCAGCCCCCATCCCAGAAGGCCCATATGTTCTTCTCTGATGTGACTGGGCGGTATTTCAAGAGGGTGCTGACTATCTCCGACTCTGCATGTGGATCGAGCTTTTCTGTGGGAATCGGCATAACCTCCGGAGGCAAGCTTGAAGCAGGTTGTGCGGAGGGCATCTGGAAGGTAACTGACAGTTGGCTGATAAGAATTATATAACAGAACTGGAAATGATATATCACCATGTGGCGTGTGCTGCTTCCCCATCTCAGGACTCCCCAGATCGAGAGGTGCGCAATTTTGGCATTCTTGTGTTGAGCGGAATAGGAAGAGGGGTGTGTTGTTTCATCACTTCACAAACTGGAAACGGACTTCTGCTCACCGGTGCGGTCCTTTTACTTGCAATCTCGATTTCTTCAATCACCGGTCATCTCCCGAAGGTTGGAAAAAATATTCCCATTCGTGCTGCGTCGTTAAGTCCAGAATGGGGCTGTGGTACAATCCACCTACAAAATGCCTGCTTGTCGGAATGTTGTTGGTCCAACTTCCAGCCCTAACTGCAAACGAGCGCCGCGACAATCCTCCTATGTTTCTCCAGGAATTTATCCATTGGTTGTTCGGATGGACGGCCGATGAGGTATTCACATGCTCCTATCCCGTGTGATCCACTCATCGTGCATCGTAGAAAAACAGGAGTGTGTCAACGGATATCGCAACTAACGAAATAAACGACTTCCCTGTCACCGACTCGGTATGCTAGAACTTATATTCTCTGGTGTCCTTATATGTATCACCGGAGTAGGATGGCAAACTGAGTTCCAGGTACCGAGGTGCCATTCGTAGCGTCCTCCGCGATTTCATGCGCGACATCAATATCACGTACCCAACCGTCACATACGATGAAGAGTTTGCGCAAGGTTGCACTAGGCTTGCTATAGACCGCGGGTGTCCAGTAGACATTGCGCAATCACGCGATTTTCAGGTCGCATTACATGGTGCTGTTGCTATCGCTACAACGACCTATGCGCACCTTGAAAATGCGTCCACTCGCCAATTCATCTGCCTTTACACGACCTGGTGAGCACTTACTCCGCTCGTGCCTCCTGGGGTTAATTATCTGCCTTCTAGTTTGATCTTTTTCGATGACTTGACTCGAACAGACGCTTCCATGGCTCGGGAGTTCCATACCCGTTTCGTCTGCGCTAGGCCCCAAATGCACCCTTTGCTCGATCTCTTCGGGAATATTTTGAGAAATTCATACGATCATTTCCTGCCGAGTTGTGCCAACCTCGTTGTTTCGAGCTCCCTCGATTTTGTTACTGGTCTTGTTGTTGATCATGATCTCCAGAATATGCAGGTACATTTTATTGTCTCGAATTTGTGACTACTTTGACGTATGTCGCGTTTTTCAGGTGAACAAGAGTGCGATCAGCTACCCGCGCTGGGTGCGCACCGTGATGGGTGTCTCCACGGCTTTTGTTATCTTTACATTTCCACCTGACATTCCGCTGGCTTCGTACGTGCAAATTCTCCCGAACATGGTCAATTACATCGACGACGTCAAGTAAGTCGGCCAGATGTTATTTTTTTCTTCGTGCATTGCTGATATATTGCAGTGATCTCTTTTCGTTCTACAAAGAGGAAATCATTCATGAGAACACTAATCACATTTCCTTGCTTGCGCAAATGTCCGGGAAGCCTAAGCTACAATGCATGAAAGACCTCGCCGCCTACTCTGTCGACGGCAGGTATACTTCTTCGACCAATACCTGACGGAAGGCTGCAATTCTAATGTTCCCTTAGTCGTCGCTGCCAGGCGGTGCTGTCGGCGGATCCCAAGGCTTTGAAAATATACACCGATCATTTTCTACAGGGATATGTCGCGTTTCATGCGCTGGCGTACAAGCGCTACAAACTGGATGATTTAGACTTGGCCTCTTGAACCTAGTATCCTCATTCCAAAGCAATGTACGTTAACCCTGGGGGTTTTTGTGGGGGTTGGAAGGTTGTCGCTTAGCTCTAAAGTTTCTTGGTCCTTACGAAATCTCCGAATCGCACTTCGTTACGGTATATAAACAATGTCGAATGATGACTGGTTTGCATCATATCCTTGCCTGTGAACCCGCCGTTTTGCAAAGTCGAACTTCGCACGCATAACGGGACACACATTAGTCATGCTGTCGATCGGACAATTACCATCTGGGGTAGTTCTCCTGCATAGTCTATTATGTGGGACGACGGAATCGAGCGAAATATCCACCAGGTCCTAAACCCGAACTTTTCTTTGGAAACGCACGTCAAGTTCCGACATCCAAGCAGTGGCTGAAATTCGCAGAATGGTCAGAGCAGCCTGAGTATGGTATGCCGCCTATCTACGTCGTGTGACCAGTGATAACTGATTTTCATTTGTTCGTCGCTTTCAAGGGGGGTTTATTTTCTTCAAGGTGTTGCATATGCCGTACATGGTTATCAACGATGGTTTGCTATGAGCTTCTCCAAGATAAGCCGTCCGACATATACAGTGACTGGATCTGTGAGTGCATCTGAATGATACCATGTGGTGCAGAGTCCTTATCGATTGGATAGGATGGGATGGGGATTTACGACGCTGTAAGCGACGATTCTTTCACCGGTCCTATTGCCTTCGAATCAATATCACAGGATGTACCTATACGGTGAAGCTTGGCGACAGCATCGGAAATTGTTGCATCAGTTCCTGAACGTGCGAGACCAGCAGACGAATCGAGCTATCCAGCGCCGAGCTGTCCGCGAGTTTCTCAAACAACTCAGCGCGAACCCGACAACCTTTCTCGATCAGACAAAGCAGTGGGTTGTGTTCCCCTGTTTTGAATTTTTCACTCGGACGTTCCACGCTGATGAGTGACTCCCAAGTTTGGCAGGTTCGACCATCATGAAGGTTTGTAATTATGGTGTTTGAGTCGAAACATTTCCTCGTCACTTTTTGAAAACAGGTTGCGTACGGATATGAGCTCTCTCCGTCTGACGATTATTATGTGGCACTGGTAGAACACGCCGTCGAGGGTTTGATAGCTACGTTTGGCGTGGGATTCATGGCGAGCGCGACACACCCCCCTCGACCTGATAAATGTTTATAATATTCTGAAACATAGGTTGGTTTGCTTCCAATCCGTACGTCTCATTGATGATCTTCAGATTCCTTTGTTCATTTTCCCAGTCAAACATGTTCCTTCTTGGATGCCAGGGGCAACCTTGTAACGATTGGTTGGCATCAGATTGGCTGAATTCAGTTACCGTCGTGGTCAACTTGCCGTGGGATGAAGTGATGCAGAAATACGTGCGTATTCGCAATTTGTTTGGGGATTCATTTCGTGATTTCCCCACCAGAAAAATGGAGCACTTGCTCGGTGCTATTCTTGTTCGATGTCCGAGCTGCGATTCACAAGCCATGTTGCTTATCAAGGAAACTGCCGCCACGCTCTATGCGGCGGGTGAGACTCTTTTTCCGTTGGTCCGTCGCTAGTTTTTGATCCCATCATCTCAGCTGGAGTGGACTCGGTAAACTCCGTCATATCTTCGTTCTTCCTCACCATGACATTGCACCCTGAGATATTCTCAGAAGTGCAAACGGAGATTGATACTGTCGTGGGTCGAGAACGCCTTCCCGAACTGTCTGATCGGGAAAAGCTTCCATTCCTGGAGTGCGTGATCAAGGAGGTTTATCGTTGGAACCCACCCGCACTGATTGCCGCAGCTCACAGACTGATGCAGGACGACTTCTATGAGGGATATCCGATCCCGAAAGGTGGGGCCTTGATAACAGGGTCATGTTGGATGATTACTGATGCTTTTGATAGGGACTACCGTTATCCCGAACGTTTGGGCAATGACTCACGTTCCTCGCGTCTACCCCGATCCAACGACGTTCAATCCCCACCGCTTCTCCGGCGAATGTCCATGCCCAGATCCCAGGTCTTTTGTGTTTGGATTTGGGCGACGCCGGTAAGACCGTGACACCAGCCTCCATCCTGCCAAGTACCTTATCGCGCGGTTCCGTTGGCGAGGGCTTCGCCGACAGCCTGGTGTTCCTCGCCCTTGCTCCGATTATCTCGTGCCCTGACATTAGGAGAGCGATAGTGGACGGCAAAGAAGTTGAGCCGCTCGTCAGCTATCCCCACCTTGTTGGGCACCCAGCGCCATTCGAAGCCCGGATCGAGATGAGGGACAGTGTATCCCAAGCGCTAATCGACGCTGCGATAGAATCCGAGGTGTAGGTGTTCCAGACCGATATGTCATCCGATCCCGTCTTTGTACGATATTTTGAAAGTGGTCCTGAACTGAAGACAAATTCGATCGGTTTTCGAACAACATATATCAATGCACCACTCCCCCCCGACATCGCTAGCGTTTCTAGCGTAGTTTCACAAGAACAAATCAATCCGTTATCTCGGCATACTCAGGCTCTACTTGGAGTTTGCGTCTGCCAAATGTAGTTAAACATTTACAGCTGATAGAAAAAATGCCCAACGCACCAACTTCCGACTTTGTCGTTTGCGCTGCTTGCATCAATTCGTTGAATTTCACAAAAAACCTATCAACACGATCGTGCTTCAAGCGAAAGACAATGTCGATCCCGCCGGTGTTTGTAGTCCATGTGCCGTCTGTCTCCGACGTCGGGTTTGCTGGGAGTATGGAGAGAAAATGCTCGCCGGAACCTGACGATAGATCAGCATACCACTACGACAAGGTAAATGACCTCAGAACCGTAGAGATAAAATCGAACCCCTGTAGTTGGAAAAAATTACAATCCAGCATGTTGTGCAGCCCCAAAATAACGTACGATCAGTGAAGCCAAAGTCTACATTAAGCACTGGAATCCTGCGCAAACCATCAGATGACGATGTTGCGTCTCATCACAAGCACGACGTACTTGTGCAACGCGTTTAAGTATACCATAGTATCGGGAGAATGTATATTGATGTAGTCAGGAGTGAGGCCTGGGCGCCGTAGCATCTGGGAGTGTAAGCCAAGGATGCGGCGCAAGTTCTCTGGATTGCGTGCAGATCTCATTGACTTGCGCAGTACATCAGCAAAATCCCTTCGATCGTGGTGAGTTCATACACATGCCGCCCTAACAGCATTGGGGCGCACGAACCAAGGGGCAGCATTTCCTTGCAATTTTTCGGTCGCGATTGTTTGCATGCAGTTACCCATCGTGGTCTAGGAAAATCGCTCAGGAACTTGAAAGATTCGAATAAGTCAAATCTTCACCGAAGACAGTGCTGGGTGAATGCCTCGAGTCTGGATAAAGTAGGATGGTGTCAATAACCTAGCATCGGAACGCAAGGGGATCGTACTCCCAAAATGTACGCGACTCTCACTATACTGACTGGAGAGACTGACGCGATGCAGGCGCTCAAGAGACCGACGACTGCGTCCGCTTCAGATATGCGCGAAACTGCCGGAATAGTAAGTATCCGCAAAATCAAATATCGGACTTACTGTACCTTCGGTACTGCTCGACACCCATGTATGAATCGCGCGTACTTCCAGAGCAGAAATTCGTATAGAGATACGCGAGGTCGCACAGAGCATGTTACTGAATAAACCAGGAAGGGCCGAATTCTGTATCGCATATTCTTGATGGTACAAAAGCGGCAGGACCTCTGGGACAGCATCTGCTTCCATAGTTGGGTCTGGTTCGTCGTACTTTTCAAATGTTGGCATAAAGCTCGGTTGGATTCCTTGGTAGTAGAGCGACAGGGAATTTGCCCAGTGGGTCATGGATGTGCAGTCACCTGTTGAGACCAAGCAGATCAGGGTCGATAAGCAGATGGAAAGGCAAGATGGAAACCGCGGTAAGAATTGACGACGAACCCAAAATATGGCACCAACCTAGCAGACGAGAGTCAGACCTCTATCGAAAACGCGGAAATTAGCGCACCGAGGGTCAAAGTTGTTTCTCCACTGCTTTCCACAACCTTGAGGGTGAGCAGAGGTTGTTCTCCGAAAGTATTGGAGCCATGGTCGAGCACGAACGGATGTTCATCGACGTAATCCGGATGTTTCTGCGCGCCTGTTACTAATGGAGAATTGGTTCTACGAGATATCCTCGAACCTGATGGTCAAAGCCGTCTGACATGATACTCGGGCGATTCGTGACCCCGAATGAGACGGGAACGCCAGCATTTTCATTGAATACAAGGTTCCACTGACCGGACGCCTCGTTGAAGTTGAGGCGACCAACCCCTGTAAGCAGGCCGCTCAGGGCTGCAGGTAATCAAAATTCACTGTTGTTACCATGATAATAGTCTCGCAGATTTTGAGCTAATGCATTGCATAGTTTCTGTTCGTCCAGCCTCCCAGGCAGTACCCAAACAAAGTCCATCTAGTAAAGGTATTTTCACCATGCATAAGTGCCGACAATGATATATCTCACCCAGTCTGGAATAAGATCCGACGTCTGCAGCGGAATACCCGCCTTTTGCCACACTGAAGGATGCACAGGCGTGACCCAACGAACTTTGACGCTCATGAGGGACTCTGGAGAAGCAAGTCTCGTTCGTACAGTGGAAGCATCTGAGGAACCACTTTCAGGCAGGATATTAAGTTCCTGGAGGCCAGCCTGAGTGTTTTGCCACCAGACGGACTCGGAACTAGTTTATTACATTTGAGAAGCATCCCGAAGCTCCCTAAGATTTGTCCAGTGAGTAGCAGATTTGAGGTCCGAAAGATACCAGCCTATCCTTGCCCGACACTGTGGGCCTATCCGGCGATAAGTAGTAGATTCTGCCGCCAACAACTCGGATCCGGCTGCGAAAGTGGCAGAAGTCAACCGGAACGAACTTGGAGGGTTACTATCTGGGCGAATGTTCTTGGTATTTGCCCACACTGGATTCCTTTGCACAAGCTAGATAATAGACATGGAGTCGCCAGCAAATGTTTGGCAGGTGGCTGGAAGAAAGGAACTTGAGCAAATTCGGTGATTGCCAGCACTTGTTCGAAAGAAGACATGATGCAACGTCTCCGGAGGTTTCCGAGCCTCTTTCCTCCTAGTCTCGAAACCTGACATTCCGTTTTAGCGCATGGGCTACGCCGAAGGAGATGCTTCCAGGAACGTCTGGAGATATTGTGGGAATCTGAAGATTCCGAGGCTCGCTGAGGCCCAAGGTTGTGTCGAGACTACTTTTCTCCACTGCCGCACCTTCAGATTTTTTTCGGCTGAACGATCGATGCGGCCATGTACAACTTGAAGTATTTTCACAGTACAGATTCTCATCTATCAAGATATCTTCTGAGTCATCATCCCTCACGATCAAGCGCTTCGACGATCAACGGCAACCCGAGTGATGTAGCCCCCTCTACACTTGGAAACTGGAGTCCTGACTGTCGCCAGCAGACCTGCTTCTCAGACGGCGAGAATGTGAACGACGGCAGCAGAACGGAAAACGCGACCTCTGCAGACACCAGTTAGGTTGACGTTCTAGACACGGGCCAAACGCGCTCACTGAGTTCCAGTTGACTGAATCTAAAGCTACGAGAAAGCATGTTAGGTCCCTGAGAAACACGTTAGCGAGGGAAGGAGTTACCCGCTGTAATGCCAATCAGCTAGTAGTCCTTCACGACAATACGAACATATACTTACAGACAAGCTGATCCACCACCCCAGAACGTCATCCTGCAAAGACATGTTTATCCATGGTCTGTTTCTATCCACAGATCTCTTACATGTTCGAATACACGCTAGGGAGGCGTGTGCTTACGACCCTCTCGGGAAGGGGGGACAGCCAACGTTCCGGCTTGAATTCAAGCGCGTCGGGACCCCAGATTGTCACCGAAGTGTTCGCAATTAACAATCCTCCAAAGGCAGTTCTGAGCAATGTATTCGAAGTTCCCCGAAGTCAAATTTTCAATCATGGTGCACAACTCACGTTCCTGCAGGGATGTGGACCTCGTGGATTTCCCGACCATCCTTTCCCACGATTGGTTTTGACAACGGAAGAATCGTGTCTTTTGCCGCACTGTTGGGTTCCGTTAGCCACCACTACGGCGGAAAGACGAAACGCAGTCCTCACGTTCTCAAGTTCAATGGCACAGGTGCATATCTAGGTTTTAGGGCTGTAAATGTATCTCAACTTGATTGGAATAAGACAGGCTCACAACCGCAATGTCTCTCGGCAGAACGCGTCGAGAAAGGGCATTTCTGACAGAGTGTCATAATCGATTTCAGCGCCCGCTGCAAGGCTTTCGCGGGCAGTGGCAAATTCTTGACGAAGTCGATCTTGGATCTCTGGTTTGAGGGCCAGAATATGGAGCATTCGAGCCAGCGCCGAGGAAGTCGTATCCATTGCTGCAAAAATCAGTCCATTCATCAGCCCGAAGAGTTGAGAATCTGGCAATCGATCAGATTCTTGTTCTTCGATGTTGGCACGCACTGTGAGACACTATCAGCGTTGCGTGACGTTGATTGGGAACAAGCACTCATACGCAGGATACTCATGATGTCTTTCCCCTCCGCAACCTGCCCTTTGATGGCATCCTCTCCCTTGCGGATCGCGTCGCGTTTGGTTTGGACAACTTGTCTCGCATTGACATCCATAATTTTGACGATATGCATCAGCTTTCTCATTGCCTGGAACGGGGCAATGTTGGCCAAAATTAGTCTGAGTTTCAGAGGGAACCAAGGTGCCAGCCGCCTCGCAACAGGGATCTGGAATGACAACGGGCTAGTGGAATATCAGAACCCCAAACAAAAGAATAAGAAGTAACGAACAGTAGGTTTTTCACTGCAGACGTATACTCGTTGTTCTCTTCAGCAGTCAATTTGTCGAAACTATAGCCTTGGTTTGTCCTTTAGGTAGGCTCATTCCCTCTATCCAAGTATCTACTTACCTAGACCGCTTTGCCCAATTAATTCCAGCGCGGCTCGAGCAGTCCACGACAACATGTCCACCTCCCGTGGGCCCGATTCAACTACGGCTGTTATAGCATCCCGTAGCTAGGGACCACCGTCAGAATCACTGAATGCATTGAATTGAGGACAAAGACCTTTTGAGTCACGGCATAGAAGATTGGCGTCAGGTCCCTCATGTGAGTCGTGGAGAAGGCAGGGTTCATCATCTTTCTTTGTTTTCTGTGGATTTCTCCTGAACGAAACCTGAGCTAAAATCAATAACCATGCAGTCAAACCTACCGCCTGTACTAGTGAGACCCTCCCCGAAGATGACACTGTTTGTCCTGTTCCCAATTGTCGGGTGAGCTCCATTCTGCCACTCCGAACACAACCAAAGACATACGCGAGCACTTCATCTGGTTGTAGCCAAACTGAGGCATCCTTGATGGCAATACAATACAGCGCCAATGGATCAGACACGAAGATATCACGTCCCTGGCCATGATATTCATTCCTTGGCCGCACCCCAGACGGCGGAAACGCACCCCGAATACGCCATGTAGTCTAACCAAGCCGCCGTAGCGGTGTGTTATGTCACGCGTAAACTGGATTCCGTCTGTTGGATGAAAGAGCCGTTCTCTGTGTCCTACAGCATAGATTGCGGTGGTATGAAGTGATGGAATGACAGTACACATTGCCTACCTTTCAGCCAGGTCTGGGCTGGGGGCCCTCGGACATTGTCAAATACCCGTGGAACGCGACTCTTGAAAAACCACCATATAACGGGCGCTGCTACTGAAAGCCAGATCCATGTGACGAACGACATTGATGAAGGGTAGGGTTTGTTGTAGGGGACGAGGAGCACTGAGAGTCTGCTCCTGGAGTGCCTCTCGTGGAATTCTCACAAGAAAACCGAACGATCGGTGATCAACCTTAACAGGGGTAGCTGTAAATTTCTGCGGCTTCCTGGATCTCTTCGGGTGTTGTTGTTTCATGTGCTTCGGTCCCGAATTCGGTCAAGTTCAGGCTCATGATCTTATCTCGTCCTGACCACCTCAACCTACCTCGTGCCAGTGTGGCCGTGCACCTCACCTTACCTGAGGTGAAACTCCGACGAGCCATGGCTGGCAGCACTGATCGCCATGCTATGCCATGCTATTAGCCTTCTAATCTCCCTGTTTCACATGAGATCGTTTGGGTGATTTGATTCCGCCGATGCGTCGCCTTTAGCAGACAAACAAACCCGTGCTGCCGTTACTAATACTGACCGTGATATCGACCAGCTTTGCTTCACACCCACCATGTTGGATGAGGCTGCTTGTGTCGTCTTGGTTGTGACTCTTGTCTGGCTCGGGACAACTTTGGGTTGGCGGGGTAGGCGTTTGCCTTTCCCCCCAGGTCCTCGACACTTCCCTTTCTATGGCTCAGTGGCAAGCTTCTAGACCAATAGATTCGTGCCAGCGTTTATCTTACCTTCATGATCAGTTCCGCAGGACGCACATGCACCAAGCCGACAACTTCGCTCGGTTTGGCGAACAATTTCAGTCAGACATAATCGGCATTAGAGAATGGGGAAACTGCACCATTGTGCTCAACTCGTTCGAGGCGGTCAACAACATTTTGATTCGCAACTCGAACCGCTCTGCTAAGAGGTGTGTGCGAAAAGTTTTGTAAAGATTACGCAATTGACATTCGGAGCCTTCCTCCAGACCTCCCACTTGGCGAAACTTTCGTGATTGGTGACGCTAACTATTGATCGGTTTGTTTATTGCTAAACGACGTATAAAAGGGGAGGTTTATACACAAGTATTCCGCATCTTGATTACGGAGGTATGAATCCGAGTCGCTTATCGTTCTCGCAGCATAGCTTATTCTTCATCGTAGAAGGATGGAAAGCTCGCCGACAGACCTTCACTCGCCTAGTTTCCGCCTCAAAGTTGCCTGATCACGCGCCAGTTCAGCTGAAGGTCGCGCAGAATATGCTCTTGTCGATGCTTGACGAACCTCAGAATTCTGTGCTTCTTTTCCACGAGTGAGGTTCGCAACAGTAGTCTGTCGAGGCAGCACTGACTTCCTTTCAGAATGATTGGACAGGTAATCCTGACCCTGGTATACGGAATTCCCAATCTACCTGAAGGGGAATCGCACCTTGCCCTCGCCGAGCGTGCCCTTGGGGGAATATTGTTTACATTTACACGGGAATTTCATGTTGCGTGCCTTCTCAATGAATTCAGTAGTACGTCTCGAAATTGCCAACTTTCACAAGCTAACGCTTTATGTTCATTAGGATGGATACCACTGCCCGAATGGTTATTCCCAGTCATGAAAAAGAGTAGAGTTTACAAAGAGGATGTCGAAAGTCAGACATTCATTCCTTACGAGGAGACCAAGCGCCAGCTGGTAGGTTTCTTAACCCCATTAAAAGGGGGGTTCCCTAAAGTCGATATTCGAGATCGCGGATAATGCTACAAGTTCATTCGTGACTGACATACTCAGGAGTGGCGAAGTTGATGCTGAGCTCGAGATTATTCTTCGCGACGCGGCTGGCTCTCTCTACTCAGGTATATTCGGGTTTGCATTTGTGCATTTGTGCGGTTTGACCTGTACCCCCCTCAGGTGCTGTTATCGCTACTGGGAGCTTGCTTTTCACATTCATGATGGCGATGGCATGGTAAGCTCTCCGTCGGGTGATTTACATCATCATCCTCACCCACATTTGCAGGTTTCCGAGTGCCCAGGCCAAAGCTCAAAAGGAACTCGACACACTACTCGGTCATGGAAATTTACGTGAGTCCCTGGGCACTGACCTGACTTTTACTCCCCCCCGGAACTGACTGACCATGTACCTAGCAACGACTTCTACTTGTCAGCCGTCAAATATTCCATACACATTTGCTCTTGTAATGGAAATGACGCGGTGGCGTCCGCCGGTATGGATGGGTGAGTGTTCACACACATGGTTATGCTGTAGTCTGACATTGCAGCAGGACTCGACCATTCGAGCGATGTCGACGAGGAGTATAATGGATATGGTATCCCAGCAAGATCGGCATTGGTCGCAAATCTAAAGTAGGGACCATCCACACACCCCCCTCGACATCTGACAACACAATGCGGCTTTAGGACGATTCTTCATGATTCAAAAAGATTCAAAGACCCGGAGAATTTTGACCCAGAGAGGTTCCTCAAACCCAACGGCGAGTTCGATCCTAGTGTGTTTGATCCCCGCCAGGTCGTATTTGGGTTTGGGAGAAGGACGTGGTGAGTGCGACTGTATAGGCAGACTCTTCTAGTGATTCAGGTTGTCATGTGTTTCAGTCCCGGGCGAGGCATTGCCTTTACCTCGCTTGTCATAACTGTGGCATCGACGCTCGCTTGCTTTGATATCATTTCTCATCATGGGCCTGATCAACGTTCTGCGGCCATCGCTTCATTCTTGGCGACAGACATACCTTGGTATGAAACATTCCGTCTTCCCCGACGAGTCTCTGATAAAGCTACTACCACAGGAAATTCCCTCATGATGGCATTTCAATGAAGGTACGATCCGGACAGGTTGCAAGTGCCATCAGGACAGCCGTGCAGCCACCCTCCAACATGTGACAGTTCGCTGTAGTGTAAGTATCCGCTGATCAGACTGCACTTGTGTAGCGTCTTGATAAGCACCGATGTCGATTATCTAAGTAGTCAATTGTGTTGAGACGAGTACCATTGGGCAGCTGAATCCCGCTGAAAATACAATAATAAGTCGTGCGGAGATTGTCAATGGGGACATTCCAGGCCCAACGGTCGCATCAAGTAAGTACACGGGCCCGAGGCATCGAGCCCAAACTCATTCCAGAAGTTGGGCTGTCCGGAAATTACTTATGTAAATTGATATTCCGAGATTTTCTGCAGGCATGCGGGTGGAATTAATGTCTCACGGTGCGGCCGCTTCTCGATATTCCCTCAGTAAGTAGTAACGAGCTCATGATCACTGCTGGCACAAGTAACTGGACAGTCTCAGGCTCGTGCCACGCTGAAATTGGTGGAGGTTGAGGGTATGTAAGTGCAACGGTAAAGGTTTCTTGACTGCCGCCGTATTTGCCACTCTCATATGATGGTTGCTAACCACGGCAACGACTCAGAATTCAACCAACTGTCCAGTCGATGTCGTGCTCGCCCGGGCCCACAGCCTGGCGACGACTCAGAACCCAACCAACATCCCAGACGTCCATGGTTCAATCGGAAGCATAGCCTTACCTGGTACCGTCTACGAGCCGCACCATGTGCACTTGTCCGTTGACTCGGATCTACGCTCCAACAGGATTTTGTGTATGAAAACATTGTCTTCCGTTTCCCTCTTTGTCACTGCCGGACCCCGTGTTGAAATATATACAGAACTCGTTTGCAGAGCATACTATCCTGATCTCGTCGAGACGCCTGGAGGGCTTACCCAGGCATTCGACGCTGCCACAGCTGCAACCGCTGTCCTCAGCCCTCTAGTATCTCCCGTCGAAGTGTATCTCCCACCAGATTTCCCGGCGATTCTGATTGTTGATAGCCCCCCTTTGCGCAAGCCTTCTACGCGCTCATCCGAACATTCAGAAAGCTGTGCAACTGATCCACGCATACAGGCCGAGGTTGCGAGACTTGCTGCAAGTATGTATCCCAGTCTCCCTTTCGCACCGGTGGCCTCTCTTATAACTGTGCCGTCTGTAGCCATCGCAGTCATCGGTGGTGTCTTGTCATGCCTCACAACCGGATGGTGGGGTGGGGTGTGTGTTCATCTTCATCTCATCGTCTCTTACACAAACCATCGGCTGGCCAGTTTCTGGATCGCTACGGACGAACCCGTACCATGGGGGTTATTGTGCTCGGTCCATTAATGAACGACATCTTGACTATGTTCGTTTTCCGGTTCTCCGACATACTTCCCGGAAAGTACTGGATTTTAGTGATCACTCCTGTTTTGGAAGGCATCATGGGATGTAAGTCCGTATGCTGTAGTATTGTTTCTCATAATGAAACTCTGGTTCATTCAGTTCCTTCATCCACAATGGCCGCAGAAACATCATACATGCGCGATGTCTCGGAACCACAAAATCTGTACGTAGCCAACAACTAAAATGCCAGTAAAGAATGATTTTACTGGTCTCCAGTGCTCGAAATTTTTCTCTACTAGTCGGTGTCTTCTATGCGGGCGGGGCTATCGGACCTGTCCTGGGCGGCTTGCTTAACGAACGGACCGGCAATACCATATCTGCGCTCTACGCTGCAATTGTGCTACACCTTACATATAGCATTATCGCATGGGTCGCATTGCCAGAGTCTATCACCCAGGATGCAATGGTGCATGCCCGTCACCGATATGCCGACGAGTTGGCATCGGCTGTTGATGCCGATGTTAGTCTCCTCCAACGACAAGTTTTGGTACTTAGCAAATCGTTTTGGGATTCATTCCCACTGAACGTGCTTGCACCAAAATCATCACCAGACCCTCAACGGAAAAGGAACTGGAATTTAACATGTTTGGCCGTTTCTGCAGGGCTGATAAATGTTATCCTGGTATGTGGGCCAAGGTATTTTGCTGTACGTAGGTAACTCGGAGCATATCCACAGGGTTCCGCTAGCAGCATGTATCAATATGCGTTGTACACCTTTCAGTGGTCATCTCTGGACGTGAGTGTCGTATTGGTCACTGCCACTCCCTCGCCAACTTTTGGACCAGCTCGGCTACTTCATTAGTGCATCAGGATTGTCGACTGTTGTTTTCCTCATGGTACTCCTCCCTGGTGAGTTGCACTGTCTCAACGGGTTGAAAGGCACTCAAGGGCTGGTAAGCTGTCCTCAGTGCATCAAAGCAAGCACTAGTTATGCGGCCCGTCGAGGATATAAGGCAGAACGCACTATTCGACCTTCACCTTGTCAGAGCGTCCAGCCTGGTTTTCGCTGCTGCTTACGCTTTGATGGGCATTGCCCCAACAGGGATCATATTCACACTTTGTTTCATTTTAAGCACATTCGGGCAAGGCTTTTTACCCGCCGTCCAGAGTGTAGCAACGATCCTTCACACCAGCCTATCGGGTGAGAATGATACTGGGCGCCTGTTTGGTGCATTGGGTGTTGTGTACGTTCTAGGGTGCGTGCTCTCCTCTCATCCGTATCAAAAGTCCTCACCATGTTGACGCTGTGTATAGAGGCCGTATCGTTGCTCCTACACTCTACGGAACAGCCTATGCTGTCACAGTGTCTTCTATTCCGTCGGCCATATTCTGGCTGTCCTCGGGTTGTTCCCTGACGGCGTTTCTGGTTTTGGCATTTGTTCGCCTCCCAGACTTGAATCCAGGCACACAGAACCCGGAGCTTCATCGTGATCATGTTGATCCAGAATTAGAACCTCTTCTAGGGCACGAATAGCATGCCAGCAGACACCAGACCACTTCTAGCGCAATAACCCGTCGGTGCGTGTGCGGTGGCCACGCCAACTGGGCATATATCGAGGGCTACGAATGTATCGAAAATAGATCACCATTGTGGGCACCTTATGCGACTGCATATGTCAGCCTTATCCGCAGAATGCCAACTGAAACGAAAGGCCGCTCAGCCGCTCTTTCGCAACTGAACTATTGAACCCGCTTATTCCCCCACGAGCATCTAAATGATCCCAAAACGTGACCTACACACTACCGGGGCCCCTTGAAATGTCCTTCCTCGGGTGGATCTGCAGATGGATCTTCCGCCCAGGAAGTCCCGATTTAGGAGATGGCCGGTTGCGAGGTTCTGATGAGAACGACCCGGACTCTCCGAATGGTCGGAAATCTCGCATGAATCGTCTATTCAATAGATAAGAGGAAGTGACGAGCAACGGAGGAAGTGCGTATGAACGCACGGCGTTCCATTCGCAGGCCACTCCTGGATCCGGATGTCGCGAGGTACTTTACGAGGCCCAGGGTGCGCTGGGGGGTTCCGAGATAAGTAGTATTACAGTATCAATGACTCGCCAAGCTAACGGTCTGATCTCGCCGAAGCGACCGGTTCGGGCTCATTGAAATAGGACACATGGATGTGAGCCTGAGTATCTGGCGGACAGGAACATCATGCAACCTGCAGACTACGTGGATTTCGTCCCTATTGTTGGTGTCATAGCACTCGTCGTTTGGCTTTCTACATGGTTGCGCAAACCCTTGATGCACCGTAAACCATATCCCCAGGTCCCTGGACTCGAGTGCTGCCTTTCATCAGAAGCGCGATCAGCGTTGATTTTCCACATAATGTGGTCATAATTTCACGAGTGATATGGCCTATTGGAATCGCTACTTCCAATTGGTGCAAAGGCAACAGCAAAGGGGAGATACCCAGTGAGAGAGAACACTACTCACTTATACTGTTGGGAGCACTTGCAAGTAAGTCTTGCTAGAAGTTATCATGCTTTGGGGTGTGAGAGAACTTAGTAAATTGAGGAGGAATAAGACCTCCTTATATAGTGTCTGGCTATTGTTTGTACAAGTAGACAGACAGTCCGAATGGAGTCTGAAAAGACCACAAAAGGTGTATGAATAAGCCATGCGCAGTAACGTCGTGCTATGGCGTGATCATGGTGCAATATGTTGCAATAATGATGTCATATGACGTCATGTGAAGTCTGAATAAGAATGACGTCATAAGAGTCTAGAACACTTATGTATCTGATAAGTATAATGTTAATCATGAAAAGTGAACTAAAGTTACATAATAGTAAAAGATGAGAATTTCAACAGGGGGAATATATACTGGGCCTGCCAGGGTGGTTGGCGGAGGAGGGGGAGATCATACAGGGGGCCCACCAGTGTGTTGAGAGGAAGGGGGGAAACACACTGGCAGGCCTGCCAATAGAATGTGGGACTGGGAGAAATATATGTGGGGCCCACCAGGGTGTTTGGTGGAGGAGGGGGAAGCACACAAGCGGGCCCGTCAATGGAATGTCAGACTGGGAAGAATATACCGCCAGGCCCACCAATGGGATGTGGGGCCAGGGGGAATTATATGCAGGGCCCACCAGGGTATTTTGCGGAGGGGGGGGGATTATACAGGTGGGCCCACCAGGGTGTTGAGAGGAAATGGGGAAAACACACTGGCAGGCCCGCAAATAGAATGTGGGGCTGGGGGAATATCTGGGGGGCCCACCAGGGTGTTTGGCAGAGGAGGTAGAGAATATACAGGTGGGCCCACCAGGGTGTGGAGAGGGCAGGGGGGAAACACACATGCAGGCCCACCAGCGGATTGTCAGAAGAGGGAGAATATACAGGCGGGCCCACCAGGGTGTGGAGAGGAAAAGGGGGAAACCCACAGGCGGGCCTGCCAATGGATTGTTGGAACAGGGAAAATATACGGGTGGGCCCACCAGGGTGTGGAGAGGAAAAGGGGGAAACACACAGGCGGGCCCACCAATGGATTGTCGGAACAGGGACAATATACGGGCGGGCCCACCAGGGTGCGGAGAGGAAAGGGGGGAAACGCACAGGTGGGCCCACCAATGGATTATCTGAACAGGGAGAATACACAGGTGGGCCCACCAGGGTGTGGAGAGGAAAGAGGGGAAACACACATGCAGGCCTGCCAGGGTGTGGAGAAAAGAGGGGAAACACACATGTGGGCCTGCCAGCGGATTGTCAGAAGAGGGAGAATATACAGGCGGGCCCACCAGGGTGTGGAGAGGAAAGAGGGGAAACACACCGGCGGGCCCACCAATGGATTGTCAGAACAGGGAGAATATACGGGCGGGCCCACCAGGGTGAGGAGAGGAAAGGGGGGACACACACTGGCGGGTCCCCCAATGGATTGTCGGAACAGGGAGAATATATGTGGGGCCCACCAGGGAGTTTGGCGGAGGAGGGGGAGACACACTGGTGGACCCGCCAATGGATTGTCCGACCAGGGGGAATATACAGGCAGGCCTCCCATGGTGTTGGGAGAAAAGGGGGGAAACACACAGGCGGGCCTGCGAATGGATCATCAGACTAGGAAGAATATACAGGCAGGCCCACCCAGGGGTTTGGCGGAGACGGGGAAACACATTCGTGGGGCCACCAATGGAATTAGGGCCCACCAAGGTGTTTGGTGGGAGAGGGAGAAAACACAAATGGGCCCCCTGTCAAACATCCTGGCAGGCCCCGCAGATATTCCCCCCAGACCCAAATGGTATTGGCGAGCCCGCATTCTTGTTTTCCCAATTTCCGCTCAGCACCCTGGTGGGCCCGTTGGTATATTCTGCTTGGTCCAACAATCTATGGGCGGCCCCCCCAGTATGTTTCCCCTCCTCCGCCAAACACCCAGGCATGCCCCGCATATATGTATGCCCCCAAGTCCCAAAGTCCATGGGGGGGCTCGCCAGTGAGTTTCCCACTCCTCCGCGAAACCCCCTGGTGGGTCCGCTGTTGTATTCTCGCTGGTCCGACAATCCATTGGCAGGCCCGCTTGTGTATGTTCCCCCTTTCCTCTCAACACCCTGGTTGGCCCGCCTGTATATTTTCCCTTGACTGACACTCTATTGGCGGAGGGGGAAACAAACTGGTGGGCACGCACAAGCAATTTGGGACTCAGGCTAATATATGCGGGGCCCACCTGGGTGTTCAGCGGAGGAGGGGGAAACACACTGATGGGCCCGCCAATGGATTGTCAGAACAGGGAGAATATACAGGCGGGCCCACCAGGGTGTGGGGATGAAAGAAGGGAAACACATAGGCAGACCCGCCAATGGATTGTCGGGAAAGGGAGAATATACAGGAGGGCCCAGCAGGATTCGTAGACTAAAGAAGAGAAACACACAAGCAGGCTCCGGTAATGGAGTGTTGGAACAGGGAGAATGTACATGTGGGCCCACCAGGGCCTGGAGAGGAAAGGGGGAAACACACTGGTGGGCCTGCTAATAGATTGTAGGATTAAGGAGAATTTAAAGGTGGGCCCACCAGGGTGGGGAGAGGAAAGGGGGGAAACACACAGGCAGGCCCGCCATTGGATGGTCAGACTAGGGAGAATATACATGTACACGTGGTCCCGCTAGGGTGTAGATAGGAATGGGGTACAATGGCGGAGGAGGGGAGTACATCCTGGTGGGACTGCAAATGGATTGTTGGACTTGGGAGAATATACATGCAGGCCTACCAGGAAGGTTTGCGGAGATGGCCAAAATACATAGGACAGTCCGCCAATCAAATGTGGGACGTGGGGAATCCATGCAGGGCCCGCCAGGTTGCTCGGTTGAGGTGGGGGAAAGACACTGGTTAGGCCACCAATGGATTGTCAGACTAGGGCGAATATACATGTGGCCTCACCAGGGAGTTCGGTGGAAGGGTTGGAAGCACACTGGCGAGCCTGCCACTACAATGTGGGGCTCAATGGAATGCATACGGGCCTGTCCAGGCATGCAAATGTATTGTTGGACTACGGAGAATATACTGTAGAGTGGAAATCGAACATTCCACTCACCCACACATTTATGGTGGACCCCCCTAAGGCCAAAGAATGTACCTTACTATGGGGAATCTGTGGAATAATATACATAAGGCTTCAGGCCAATATCGGAGTATCTGCAGGCATTGGGAGTTGTTGTACAGTGAACAGTGGATTGTTCCGCAAATCCACACATGTCTTGTGGATCTAACTCATGCCAAGAACATCCTTTGTATTCCATGTTGGCATTGGAGGATCCCTAATGCATTCTTACAGTTGGGAGATGGTACATAGCAAGAAAACAATTATTCCGCAAACCTCCATTGCATGATCTGGCCTGCGGAGCCCCAAAGGCCGAAGGTACTAGAGACAAGTGGGCCCATCATGTTACAGTTTTTCTCTTACATCATCATTTATATCTCCTTTCTTTCGCTCGTCTTACTCATGTCTTTCTTGGTATGTTTCACTCGGACTGGATTCACTATCTCCTCGTCATTGACACGTTGAATCCCTCTTTCCTCGTTCTCTGATTGTCTCGCACCGTTCTCTGATTACTACTGGAGGAGACTTATCCATATCATTGTTATCTCTTATCATCGGACCGTATCCTCCTTAACCGATTCTATCATATTGGTTACGTGTTCCCTTTTACTCATCGTTCCATCCGATTCTCCGATGTTCTTTGATGACGCGTCTCTTAGTACTTATACTAGACCATCTGTATTTTGTACTACATTCCTGATCTACGCAATCTAGCGTTGACTTGTGTCCTTGGCCGTCTGCCTCGTCCTTAGTCTCATAGTCTCTTCGATCTCTTTGAGGCCTCTCAGTCCCTCAGGAGTCCTTAGTCCTTCGATTCTTCGAGTCCCTATCTTCGAGACGTTGTGACTCTTCGTGAGTTCCTCCTCGAAGTTAGTCATTGTCCCACTTCGACTCTTGTCGACGTCTTGCGTAACACATCACGGTGTCTGGGCCCCAACCTCAGATGGGCTCAGGAAGACATGGTGGGAGCAGCGGTGACCGATATGTGGGGCCGCATAGGTTGCATACAGTCCATTCTACAATGGGCGAGTGCGCCCCCACAGGCACACAAGAGAAGGACTACATTACATGGGACAGACTGTGGCAATCACTTGACCAAGAGTATGACAGACAATCGGGGTCACCAACGTTGCGGATTGTCAGACTCGGGTGGGCCCTGGGAGACATCGTGCTAGCGACGGGACTAACCAGGAGGCTCGCATAGATTGCCAATATGTGTGATGACCCCCCTATACTTCTGTTATGTGCGGACCCTTCATTCCCCCAATTGAAACCTTGCGGAAGGACGGCGCATCATACAAGTCATTTGTGGAGAAGGTGTGAGCCTGCAGCGGTTGCGGTGATTGTATTGCAAGGCTTGTACTCTAATCGGACAAATGCTCAGATGAATTGTGGAACCAGGTAATATAGTTGAGGCGGCTGCAGCTGTGGGCACTCTGGAAATATATAAGAACGAGTGGTTCCATGAAGAGCAAAGAGCCAGAAGGGGTGTATTATGGTTGAGAAGTACTCCATAGAATTCGCGGAGCACACCTCCACGGATTCCTGCATTACAAACATATGTGTATTTGGGCGTGGGAAGTATTTCACGCACCTGCTTCCTGTGCTCTCCGCCACATTACGTATCACCACCTTTTGCCTGCACCACTCCTGTATGCCCCTGAGGCAGCTCACAGATTACTATCTGTTACCGCGTTAACCTCTCACGGTTTTTCGTGCAAAATAACAGATAAAACCAAAATTTGGAACAAACAAGGAAAGCTGGTAATACAGGCCACCGCTTTATTACCATCTACTCCGCTTCACTGGTTTTGGTCCAAACTGATCACTCCAGAGGGGGCTGTTTACTCCTTGCAGGACGGTGATTCTTATCATCTGTGGCACTTACGTCTTGGACACAGTTCCAAGAATGCGCTTCGACATGCTCATAAACACTTGAAGGGTATTCCTACCCTCCAAGATCCCGGAAACACGGACCTCTGTAAAGGATGTCTGTTGGGCAAGGCACATGAACGTGTCTTTCCTTCTTCTTCTAAACGCTCTAACCGCGTTCTGGGACTCATTCACACAGACCTTTGTGAGTTTCCTATCCAGTCTCGCTCCCACGCTAAGTGGATGATTACGTTCATTGATGACGCTTCGGGCTTTGCCGCCCTTCATTTTCTGCGCTCTAAAGCAGATGCTGTCACCGCTCTCCAGGATCTGGTTGCCTGGGCTGAAGCTCAGACGGGCTATTCCCTTCGCTCTATACGTTCGGACCGTGGTGGGGAATATATCAATCATTCTCTTAAGACGTTCCTCGCGTCTAGAGGTATAGAACATCAAACTTCTGTGCCTCGAACCCCACAACAGAACGGTTGAGCTGAGCGTTTTAACCGGACTATCC
>JBBPNE010000212.1:0-36563 GCA_038090735.1 Xerocomellus amylosporus | reverse complement strand
CCGATCCTGTCCGAGGAGTTTGGAAAAATCAAGGCACCCCCAAGGTCTAAATCGCGGAAATCCCAGCTCATCCGCCGAGACGTGACTTGCTGCCACTACCATGACGGCGAAATTCGCGTGACAGGTTCATACGTGGCGACGATCGCGTGTGCGATCGCCCCAGCGACTCGTGCTTTGGCATTGGTTACTCGTGTTTGACCAAGTACAGCTCCTGTCTCGAGTGCAGGATTGCTGTCCGACGTCCTCTCGTGGTATTGGCGGATGGGCAGTGTCGTCGTCGTAACGTCCAACAAGGTGCTGGATGACCTGTACAAGAACGGCGTGCGACGGGAGCCGTTTGTCGAAGCCCTCAAAGCGCGCTGTCCTATCGTGAGCCTTTCCGCTTCCCGGGACTGGCGGGGGGTTAGGGGAACGAAGCTCTTAGCTCGAAGGGCGACCATCGTGGGGACAGGAAGCAACATTTGAGACATCATGCCAGGTAGCCATGGAGACGCACTGACGCAGGACATGTGTAACTGCAAAGCCCCGCCCGATCGAGTGAGGTCATGGAGTCGATGTCGTGTTTCTATGACTTGAATGGGCAGTCGTTAGTCCCGCGGATTATTTGACACTGGCCTCGGCGTATCATACGGTTACCGTTATGAATATACCTGTCCTTGGAGTATCAGCCAAGAATCAAACACGGTGATTCATATCTCTTATAATGCACTTTTTGAGGCGCGTTGCAGGCTGATCTGCCACGCCGAGACGAACCCGAAGATTGTCTTTTTCCCTGATGGGCCACACACGCAACGGAGTCTACATCCAATGTCGACCAAGACCGGTTGCACGATCGAAACCGTGGCAATGCAGGACGTCAGCGCCATCCATGAACGAAGCGTGGGCCCAATCGACCGTTCCGGTCTCGACAAGTCACAAGCTCGACATATTTTCTGGTCCGTTGTGGACACGATAGTATCGGAGACGCTCGTGTGTAATTGGCTCTCTTTTCAGGAGTCGTATGGTCCAAAGCTTTCCATCCATGCCTAGTACCGACATGACCATATCACGTGGATTGAACCACGAAGGCAAGGCGTACTCGACAAATTATGGGTTCCATCACGGTGGCGAGCTGGAGGGTAGTTGACGCCCAGGAGACGACGAGAATTGAACTGGCGACACAGGAATCAGGATGTGTTCCCGAAGACGACGATCACGGTCCCACTTTGCACGTCCGCAGTGATAGGCGCGGGGAACCGAATGCGATGAACAAGGAAGAGAGGGCGGCTCCAACCTGAGAGCGAAGGAGCACATAGGGCGGTTCGGATGCAGACCGCCGGTTGTCGGTTTGAATGTTCCACTCCGTCCAGGAGAGGATCCAGACAGATGAAAACACTTTATTTTACCAGCGTGGGATGCGACTAGCTGAACATAGTCGGACCATGCAAGGGAGGTGTTATAAGGCGAGCCGACTCTGTCGGAGATGTCGAGGAGCAGTCAGTCATCTGAGCTGTCGTAGAGTCGAAGTTCCGCTCAGCGGATGAGGATACGGTCTCTTGCCGCACGGAGAAAATTTGACGGTGTTTCAATGGGCTAAGGAGCAGCTAGCCACGGGATGGACCAGACAGTGATGTTTTGATTAGCCCCGGTCGCGAATCTGGTCAAGTAGGAGGACATATTCCCGATACGGTAGTAGAGGGTTTATGGGGCCTGGTTCGAGTTCCATTTTGCAGGGAATTGCAAGAATCCGTCTTTATGTTTATTTATGTTTACGTTGTTTGCCTTTTGCGTTCACCGCTCGGCACCTTGCCGTCCTTGTTGCTGACGCGAAACGTACCGAGCGGCGACCCCTCGTATCCCTGGATTGACCTCTGGATTGACTCTTGCTCGACACCCTCCATGTGGCTCAACGGACGGCTCGTTTGTGGGCGCTTCGATGATACAGTAGGCCGTTCAACGGTGACCGTGCAGCAGTTGAGTGCTCATCGGGTGGTGCTCCCGTGAGCCGTGAAGTATCGTCATTTGTTCTTCCTTCGCGGCGCGAGGAGCCTTCAATCAGTTTCCCCATTTCTGGGAGTTTTTCCAGTGAGCCTGCCTCCGATCAAGACAAGGTATTAGGTACATATTGCCTCTTCAGTCTCCACGCTGCTGTGCATACGCTTGTGCACGCGCTGCATTCTGGTGTGACTGTGTTGTGCACGTTCACTGTTTTGCATTCCGATCTTGAGGTTTTGCATCGTAGCTGTGGCTTGCACAGTTGAGGTCGTGGGCTGCAGCGATTACGGTGATGCTCTGTTGAAGCACTTCTTCACGGGCATGTGTATGCTGACACTGGACAGTGGCGAGCGCCTCAGGTGCGACAAAGTACGCCGAGGCCTATGGGACCGCGTGGAGATTATTTCGACTCTTCTCAGTTCGGTGTTGAACGTTGAATGTTGAACCCTGATGTTCGTTATTCCACCGACCGCTGGTTGTCTATGATTGCAGGCCATCACGTGAATGCTGGGCGTTTCCCGTATCGGGGGTTGCCACGGATGTGGCCCGCAGGGTTTATATCCACCGCGAACACCCGTGTCCGACTCCTCGAGCACTGCCTCCACCTTTGTTGTGTGTCTTGATGGAGCAAAGTAATACGCGTCACTCGCCGGTGGAGAGAGATTGGCGGTCCGACATGGCAGCGAAACCGTACAGAACGAGAACCAGACTGACAGTACAAAGGTAACCACTCGAACGTCACTAGGCGTAGCACGTCGTAAAAGGTCCGTAATCATTGATCTACACCTACTGTATATCGATCATAGTGATGCCATCTATCAATTCGTTCAACGAAGTCTCCTCGGAGACCCGGACCATGATTAAACTATCTGTCGCAACACGCCTATACTGCGCGCGTGACGGCGTTGTGAGTAGAAGCGCACCAAATGGCTGCATGAGACGAGCGACGAGCCGCAGCGCGCGCGTGGTATCATCGAGCACAGCAGCCCGGCGCGAGAAATCCTGGTCGAGGAGAGGACTGATCCAGGGATGGATGAGAACAAAATCTTCCGTCCCAGGGAGGTCGTCCGTAGTCTTGATCTCGACGTCCCCGAACGCGGCCGTCGTCGCACGATAAACATGCGAGTCGGAATGAGTGAGTGACTCCGAGGTACGGACAAGTTCAGTAACAGGAAACTCAATGACGGCAAGTCGCAGTCGGCTGCAAGCAACGAATGGGGGGGGGAGTCTGTTGAGCCTGTCATGCAGTGTCACCGCCAGGGAGAGGTCGGGCAAGGATGAACGCAATGCCCTGACCATGCCGTCCATCTCAGTCGTCTCGATGGGTTGTGGAATATGTGGTGACACGAGTTGGTTGTAGACAGTGAGGTCGATTGGCAGGCAGCTATTGTAGCTACCCACGCGCCCGGTCCAAGCGAGAATCGTGACGTCGCCCGAGCCTGTCAGAATATGCTCCAGGAATCGACCAACTGCGCGATTGCCCTCGCCGTATATGACCGGAATGGCAACATTGAAGATGCCAAGCAGCGAGTATGCAATGTCCTCCACGAGCGTTGTTCGACGCATGGAAGCCAAAAAAAGCTTCTCACGAACCCTATCCAAACCTGGTCGAAGCACAGCCGACTCTTGTGCGGAAACACCCGAAGCCCGCTCCATCTCTGAAATGATGGCAGGCGACTCCTTGTGGTTGAACATATCCAAGCCAAGGTACGGCTCCCAATCCTCGGTATAGAACTGGACGACCACAGCAGCAACATATTCTTGATACGTCCATGCACGAGTGTTCCAGATACTTCTCCAGAGGTCACCAGGTTGCTGGGACTCAGACCAGACACCACGAAGGTAGACGAGCGTGAGGGACGAGCCACGATACCACGTAAACATGGCAACCAACGACTCTTGTAACACAACGTTGTCCTGTTTATTAATGCAGCAGGTGTCGCACCACACCCACTGGAATCCAAGAGCACGGATAAGCATGCATAATGTCTGGAGCTTGATGTTTGGGGAGGATGACTCTAGGTCGTAGATCGAGATGTTCTGGACCTTCTGAAAAAGAGGTTCGTCATTCTCCCACTTGTGGGAGAACATCGCGTATCGGTAGTGATTTGCCACCTCGCTCCGAATACGTGCATTGTCGACCTGTGAAGTCATTGAAGATCGCAGCTCGTTGTAGATCGGGAGCTCCTCGAAAGCTGTTGCTTGTTGCGTTTTGTCACAGAGACGTCCAGTAAAGGTGTCGATGAGCACACGTGGCATGTCGCAGATAGTCTGCTGGACCGCATTTTGAATCATGGTAGTAGCGGTGACATACTGAGGACGGAGCCCTGTCCGAGACCAATCAAAACTCAGTTATCTATATTGACGGAATAGCTTACCGCGAATCTGTAGATCTGGAGATTGTTCGAGCTTTGAGAGCATCACCTCAAATGCCTGAAATGCCTCGCTATAGCTCCCCATGCCGTGTAATGCAGCATGCTTCCCCTCATACCCTCTATGGGATGATGGGTCTAGCTCGATGACCTAAATAGTATGAATCACCGAGGTCCATTTGATGTGACGTGAAATTCAATCCATACCTCGTTACTGCGCTTAAGGAGAATATCATCGAGATTGGTCGGGTCGAGTGACAGTGCATTCGAGTAGTGTCCAATGGCTTCGTCATGCTTCTTAGAGTCCCTTGCAGTGTCACCCAGTTTCTCTAGTTTATCGACACAGCGTCCTCGAAAATCTGCGGGAGATCGTTAAATCAGCCCCAGCTATGTCGCGGTTGGAACCCCTTACCGATTTCCCACTGCGCTCGGTCATCGTGGGTACTTGTGTCCTCTGGTAGCTCGTTCTGCATTTGACGAAAACAGTCCAACGCCTGCGTGAGGTGATCATCCCCTTCTAGAATGTCGCAAATGACACGGTAAACGAGAAACTTCGGAAGCTTGAACTAAATCGATAGAATGTCAGTATCCGTGTTCAAACCATCACGAGAGCATACCTTGGTTGCGGCACTCAATACCTCGTACGCTGAACCATGAATCAACATCCTGCTTGCCCACTTGATCAATACAGAATTCGGGGCGGAGGGGCAGAGCAACAATGCAGTAGAGTAGGCCGCAACCGCTTTGTCATGTTCCTTGTTGTTTGATGCCTCGTCTCCAAGCGTTTCCAATGTCGTGACGCATCGGTGCGTAAATTCTGGTGGCAGGGATTAAATACATTATCCTAATGAGCGACGCCGAGACTCACCGGCAAGCCAGTCGAAGATTAACCTGTCGTTTCTCATATCGTCGTTTACGGTATTCGCAATCTGGATAAGAAACTCTGCAGCATCATATATGCGACCTTGAGCATACAGGGATTCGCATTGATGCTTCTGCTCGTGTGCACGGTTAATCCGGATGAGACTATCGGCATTGTGTTCGAACTCGGCAAGTTGGACGGGGAGTTCCTGGTTGGTATGTTCGAGATTCGCTATTTTTTTTCGTTCGATGGACGTGGATAACAGAATACCGGTTAGGGAAGCGCGAGGCATGGTGTCAACAAACGCACTTGGGTTCGTTTGCTGTGCACGTAGTGGCCTGATGGTCTCGTTGGGGCGATCCTTTTGCTGATAGGGTTCCTGGACAGTTTGCTCGAGACGCGTGATTTCGTTATCTAATAGATGTGAATTTCAACAAAGAAACGTGAGTTAGAGTGGTGATGGACACACTCGAGCTCTGGCCGGCTTTTTGTTGAGAGTCGGCGGGTTGGATACGCAGTTCTTGGACGGTTTTCTCAGGATTCTCAGTCCTTTCTTCTGATGTACAAGGATGTCAGAAAGCCGTGATCAGGGTCAAAGTGAACGTACTTGGACCACCGTCCTGCGTTTGAAGGGATTCGCGGGTCTCACCGGGATCAGCTCTTTCAACTTTCGTGTACTGGATTTCCCGTTCGCACGGGATTCGTGACTGTCAACGCAGCGGATTTTGATCAGAAAGCGCTCTCACACAGGTTTTTGTTATGTAGGTACACTTACATTGTTAGAGTAGTAAGAGGAAAGCACATCGCGCAGACTGCGAACGGCGATCCTATCGGATCCGGCAGTCACAAGGTCGTAGTTTGATGAGATGGCAATGGACACGAGGGTACAACCTGAAACGTGCTCTATGACGGGCCCGATTTGCTCGTGCGTCGCAGTGTCCCAGAATGAGACCGATGAATTAGTGGAGGCTGCGATGAACGTGCCGTTGCTTGCCAGTGCGATGCACCTTGCCTCGTGACCACTGTGAATGGCCCATGTCGAGAGGGTGGCCCCGGTGAACGTGTCAAGACAATGTATGTTGCCGTTGCGAGACAAGGCAAAGAGTTGCTCGCTATCGCTGGCCCAGGTGAGGGACTGGTTCAAAGCTGAGCCGACTTGGATTGGGAACTCGACGAGTTGACCACCGTTGTCACTGTCGTAGATCCGAACGGTGTCGCAGGATTCTGAGGCCGTGGCGATGAGGCGTCCGTCTGGTGAAAACTTGACCGCGACCACCCCACCGTGGTGTTTGATGGGGCCAAGCAGACGCTCGCCAGTCGAGAAAGACCAAACGCAGAGAGTCTTGTCTCTTGATCCGCTCGCGATTCTCTGCCCATCCGGCGAGACGTCGAGTGCTTGCACCGCTAGGCTGTTGTGCGCTTTCCACTCGGTCGTTTTTGGGAGGGTCTCCGCATTCCCCACCGTCAACAAGCGTGTACCCGCCCCACTGATGATCCACTTTCCATCTCGTGACACTGCGATGCATTGAACCACACTCCTCGCATTTATTGGTCTCCCCACCTCATGGCCATCTTCCACCCTCCAACGTCGAATCTTTTTTTCATATCCGCCGCTCACGAAGTGCTTCCCATCAGGGAGGAACGCGACCGAATATATGTTACCTCGACCATCGATTTCGATCGGTTTTGCTTCCTTTTGGTGGTCGAAGGAACTGTCTTCACTCGACTCTCGTATCTTATCGATCGTCGTTGCTTCTTCTCGGTCACTGTTACTGGAGGCAGGTCCCCGACTCGACTCTTGCGTTCCTGTCAGTATCATATTTTCAATTGTCCTTCCCACGTACTCACCATTCTTCGACCTCTGGCGTGGAAACATTCCCAGCCAGGCACCAGACCGATAGGGAGGGGGATGCGCTGTCGTTGGTATTGTCGCCTGGTATACACGTGTTTCGTTATCGATTCACACACCCACAATTACCTCAGGTTCTGGGCGCTTGCCTTCCTCCAAATGTGCACTTACCCGACCTTCCTACTGTCGTGGTTTGTGATGCGGCGACCCGCGAGTCGTCAACAGCGAAAATTGTGCTCAAACAGGCAGCGGCGACGAATTCCTCACATGTTCCGCAAAGTCTGGGGAGAACCGTTCTACCAGACGACCAATAGATCACCGATCAAAGTCAACGTTCGGCGCCCAGATCCACCGATCCCTCTTTCTAACATCACCACATGCGCGGGGCGGAGGCGGATACCTCCGATCGTACCTCCTATGCCCCGCCAAACTCAACAACGGGGGACTCCGCCGCCCACATTCGCCCCATCCCACACGCACATACTCTTTTGTTCTCTTTCATGCTACTCCCGCTCACCCCGCTCACAAAACCCACTGCTACTTGGCGGAGGAGCCGATATAGGCAGCGTACGCGCCCCCGTCGACCTCGCAGGGACCGTCCCGCACCGAAGTCGTGGTCGCCTCAGACGAAAGCGGTGGGCCAGGTACGTACACGTGTCCCAAATTGTGTCTTCCATTGATCCTTCTGCTGCTAGAGCATGGATCCAAGTGGTTGAGGATTTGATACTGTCAACGGAACTCCATACCTTGACTATACGCGCGACAAAGGCCAATGTGACGAAGAAATTCACGCGCATAGATGGATATTTCTCGGGTCATTGAAGAGCTTGGCAAGAACGAATGTGTCCACCTTGCGTGTCATGGTCTCCCAAATCGGAAACAGCCATTCGAGTCCGCGTTCGCTCTGCACTTTACAATCCAACGGATCATCGGGTGGTGTCCCGAATTTGCGTATGTCTCTGTATGTCATAGAGACGAAGAGAGTCCGGACGAGGCGATTCGTCTCGCATCGGCGATGCAGTTCGTTGGGTTCCGTTCTGTGATCGGGACGATGTGGGCAGTGGACGATGGTGAGACGAGTCTGGTCGTCTGGATCACACCCGCCCTAGCGGCTGAACCAGACGATGAAATCTGCATATTCCATTCGATCAAATATTCATCTCGGTGCCTGGTTCTAGTATATCCTTGTTCGTTTTCTCGCTTTGCATTGTTCGTACTCGCTGTACTGCTATCAAATATGCCAATATTCCTTTATTTCGCGGATCGTGCGAGGTATATACGTAGTATACGAGATCCTCGCGCTCGAGGCAGTCCAATGTCGTCATAGGAGGCTTTCCTGGATATAGAAGTTTGTTCTCACGTATGTTGTCCTGCTTCCCTTTGACTGCGACTCGACACAACACAACAGGCACGGGATGGCCACGAACTCGTCGGAATCGCCAGCTCCGCAAAACCCAGCGAACATCATCACCGCCCTCGGAAATGCCTTCAAAAACCAGAACGGCGAACCCATAACCGGCGAACGCATCGCCCAACTCCTCGCCCAAAACATGGGCCAGCTCGGCGAACTCGCGCGTCAGGGGAAGCTCAATCCACAACAGATCCAGCAGGTGCGTCCGACCACTCCCATTTGTTTGTCGAGCGAGCGCCGATCACGCCCCCTTTGTGTTTGCGCTTATATTATAGCTCAAGGAATACGCGGAAAAGTACAAGCCAGCCGCGACCCCAGCCGCGAGTACGTCGGGGACGCCCGCGACGGGGACGCCTACGACAGCAGCCAAGGTAGCGTGATAATGATAATACGCCCGAACGCGTTCGCGTGAACTGAGCGTCCGATTTTTGCTCTCCAAGACGACGACCAGCGCCGTGACGTCCCCCGTCTCGACCGCGACGACGACGACGACCTCGGCGTTCAAAAGTGGCTCTCCAGCGCCGGTCCTCACGTCGACGCCGGGCGACGGCTATCCCATCAGCCAGACGCTCAACGCGACGAATCCCGGGCCTGTCCAGTGGGGGGCGGCGCAGCAAGCGAGGCCGACGCTCACGGGTGGCTTGTCTGGCGGCAGGATGTCAGGTCAGTCTGCGCGAGTTCGGTTCGGCTGGCGGCGGGCGTTTTGGCGTTGGAACTGACAGTGCGATGCCGTTTGACAGGGACGCCGTCGCAAATCGCGAGGGGTGACGATGCGACGTCGCTCACGCTCGATGACGGGCGGGCGAGGAGGAAGAACACCCCGGGCGATCAGAGCATGCGACGATCGATACAGGACCTCGTCACGAGCATTGATCCCAATGTGCGGATCGAACCCGAGGTCGAGGATGTACGTCGCGCCGTGCGAATGTCGTGTCCCGTGGCTGACGCGACGTGCAGTTGCTCTTGCAAATTGCAGACGAGTTCATCGATTCCGTGTCCAATTTCGGTTGTCGGCTTGCGAAACACCGCGGAGGGGATACGCTCGAGGTGAAGGATCTGCAGCTCCATCTCGGTAGGCTGGTTCGCTATCCTCGATGAATGCTGCTCAGCATCTGTACAGAACGGAACCACAACATCCGTATTCCTGGATTTGCCTCGGACGACACGCGCATATCACTATCGCAGTCGGGGGTGACCCCTGCCGTTCCTGCACCAACCACGAAAAAGGCAGCTCAGGGCACTACCATGACCCTTCGGAGCCAGCGGTTAGCTCAAGTGCAGCAAGCCAAGAGGGAGGCGAAATTGATCTGATAGAATGATTCATGGTTCTTTAATCGACATCGAGGACTTCTCGTTGTAATCACATCATGTACCCTTAACCTTGCAATATCACTGACGATCTGTATCTTTAAGACGATCGGTGCAAGAACTACGATAGTGGTATCACCAGAACAAGGGAACGCACAACTCTATAGCAAATAGTTTGCGAATGAACTCATCTTAGGATAAATAGTCTAGCTGCATGCAACTGAAAGCATGCCCCGTAATTGTCTGTCCTCACAAAGTGAGCGCACAAGGAATCCCGTCCCGAAGTGATGCTATAGCAGTCTGGTGCTGGCTGATCGCAAGGACAATGAAAGCATGCCATATGGCATGTGAGCCACCACCGCACCAGTCAAGCCAATGGGAGAAACGCTCCGAGATGAAACGTTCGGGTATGTGGGTTGTATAGAAAACGAGGCCGATCAAGTAAGAGATCAAAGACGGCCAGACGGGGCCTACGGTTGGCACGGATGATCAACCTGGGGAACGTTGGTGAAAGAAACGTGACTGACTGATGTATGCAGCCATCTGCCGTAGTGAGTGGAGGTGTGCTAACACAGCGAGGGGTGCGATACCCGTGAAAGCCAGAGTCACGAAGAAGGCAACCCGAACATACTAGCTGACGGTCGGTACCTTGCGTGTGGGGGAGGAATGATATCTTACCCTATATGCAGGATCGTTAAACCATTTGAGGAATGGAAACGCATTGCCAGCGACACCAGTGAGGAAGCAGCAAGCAAGGAAGAATTTCCCTAGGTTTGGATGACACTGGAAGCCATAGTATACAACAGTGCCGACGCTGGCGCTGATAAGCCTGTCCAGCTGGGTTAGCGACGTGTGGTTGGGAAGAAGGATATGCTCACCATCCGATGCCAACATAGTCTATCCTAGCGCACAGATCCATACCGTCATGGTGCGCACATCCAGCCATAGTGTGCCATACCACGCTACTGAACAAACAAACGAGGGCGAACGTAATGAATGCAGCTTCAGGAATGTCTTGAAGCGAAGATGAGTTGAATATAGGAATACAGTTGGTTAGCCATAACATGAACGGAATAAGATGGGTATGGATGTTAACTGGATGTGTGTGAGCCGAATGCAATGGCGGCAGGGATGAGGAACGCACGTGTTTCATTGTGCCATGCGAATAGAGACATGATGATAAGTGGCCACTTGTCGAGTGGAATGAACCTGAAGGGGGCATTAAGAAAACACGAGGAACGTGCGTGGGCCAAAAACGTACCTGTATCCTCTCGCGACGAACGGATTGTTGCGCCACTGTGGTGGTAAGTCTACGTAGTGGATAAGCTTTGAGCCTTGGAGGGACTGCTTGATGGCGCGAGTAATGTCACAAGCCATATCCTCTGCCTCGGTGACGTCGTCGGACAATTCAGTGACGAAATCGGAAGACATGATGGACTCGTAAAGGCCCGACAAACGTGTGCTACCAGGAAAGGCATGCAAGTCTGTCGTCAGCACATCCATTGACCTCAAATGGGCTTGAAGGGACTGGAAGCGAGCCGATATGGTGGTGATATGCTTGTCGGAGAAGCGGGAGCAAACGTCCTCCATGACGGAGGCAGTATCCGCCAAGGAAAGAGAGAGTTGTGCACGAACGTTGCTCAAGGAGGGGACGTCGGGAAGCTCTGGGAGATGGGAGCAGACGTCGGACCTGATGCTACGAAGCATTTCCAGAGCGTCCCTTGCCCATGCGCGGGCATCCTCTACGGTGTGTTCACCCTTGAGCTTGAGTGCCGCGGGGATGGTGATCTCTGAGATGGGCGAGTCGATCATCGCAAGGCGACTCTCGACGTCCTCGAGATACGAGAGAAGGAGGATCCTGAGCGCTCCGAGAGCCTGTCTCGGAGAGGAGGGGTCGAGCGCCTCAAGGGAGTGGGGCAGGCTGTGGCAGGAGATGAGGGAGACATCGTGGGTGTCGATGAAGGGGCGGCGTCGATGGCGGACACGGTTTCTGGTCACCGTCGTCGCGGTCGACATTGTACAAGAGCACGAGCCGAGAAAGACACGCCCCTCCATTTGAATCCCCGGTCACGTGGTCAACATCAAGTCATCGCCACCGCATAGTCCGGTTCGACCTTCCGGTCCATGACGGTCTCACCTGGAATTCCCCAGCTGCTGGTCGTCGGTCTCGGTAATTTACCATTTCCAAACACCCGCCATAGGTTCGTCCCGTCTGAAACCCCCCATCACTTACCAACTTGCTGTACAGTGTCGGGCATCTCATAGTAGATGCCCTCGCTTCTCGCTTTGGCATTCGTATGTCGCCCAATAGAGCCCTCAACGGCTTTACCGGCCGCTCACATGTCGTCCTCGGCGACTCGAACGTCGATCTGACTCTCTTCAAACCAAGTATGTCCCCCTTCCACACGCCGCTGTCGCCCCAACTCAACCGCACGCACCAGAGCCCCTCATGAACATCACCGGACCAGCAGTCGCCACTGCGCTCCGTCACACCGCCAAAATCCCCGGTGCGATGATCGTGATCCACGACTCGCTCCAACACAAACCCAAGACCCTCTCCGTCAAGTGTGGCGGCTCGGCCAACGGCCACAATGGCGTACGAAGCGTTATTGCGGCCCTCGGAGGAGATTTCAACTTTCATAGGTTTCGCATCGGGATCGGCCGTGATGGCGATGCGGCGTCATATGTCCTTGGCAGACTCTCGACTGAGGAGTGCGCTCATTGGGATGTCGGTGGCGGCCTGGACGTGGTCTGCAAGGAACTCGCCAAGATAGCTCTCAAACCATCAGTTACCTGATGCGGGCGTCCCTTTTTAGTCTGGTCACCAGACTGGTCCCTTTTGCCCTCGAGGCTTCGCGGAAGACGCTCGACCGTGGAGCCAGTTAAACGCTCGCGTTCCGAGCCAGAGTTGCTCGAACTTGGCACAAATATTCTACCTTGCCTGCAAACAGTCAGGTTCCTGCCACCTTGACCTTATTCTAATGATCAATAGATGTCCAGTGTAGTGTAATACCAGCCTGCAGTGTAATCATTTCATCATCGACAGACTCATCTCGCTATCCGTAGATACATACATAACAGCTCGAATGATACCATCAAGACATGTCCACAACATCGCAAAAAAAACACTATAGACAGACTATACACACAGTAACAGTACCCATAAGTCATTATCGAAAAGTGTGATATATGTACGTAGAAGAAAAAGGTTCAGAAACCAACAGCATCAGTGTATAGACATGGTCAGGAACGCTTAGAACGTTATGTTGATTGTAATACCAGGGGTCGCAGTGTCAAACTGCGTAGCGAATTGATGTCTACAGCGCCGTCAGCTGACATTCGGTTGGTGAAAAACTAAAGGGGATGTTACCGATTCGCAAAAGCGATGATAGCGTCCTTTGCTTCCTTGGCCTTCTTGTTAGGTTTCTGCTGCCTGCTAAGGACAACTTGGATAGTCATGGGTCCCGCGTCCTCCCGTGCCAACAACGTATTCATCACGGCCGATGTGATCGCAAACTGAACTTCTGTAACTGATTTATTTATCAAAGTAATGTTTTGTATCGAAGGATTTGACGGTAGTTCTGGCGCTCAGTCAGCGGCTAGTTTTGGACAAGGCAATGAAACGACTCACCAGAGAATTTCTTCTTCACCATTCTAGCCTTGACGTCGATGAGCGTCTTTTCCGTGTCCTCCAGATCGGAATCGATGGCGTTGGCAGGACTGCTGGCCGGGTCATCCACTCTGTCCAGTTGCTTTTGTAAATCACCGCGCGATCCTTGGAGCTCTTGAACCTGGGTCAACAAAAACGCATGGCGCTTCTCCTCAGCAACTTTTTGCTCCTTGGTGAGTTCAGTCGGCGCTTCATCTTGCGTTACGAGATCTTCCTCTGCAGGACCTTCTCCAGCAGCAGGACCAGGACCCTCCAGAACACCAGCGAGTTCGGTGAATGGAGGAGGTGGGCTGCGGGACGGAGAAGGTAAATCCAACAATGATGTTCTGCTTGGCCGTGCAGTAATTCCCTTGTCCGCCCCGCCCAGAGGTGGCGCAGGGCTGCTGTCGACGCCGACAGATGATGCCGGTTTCTGATCAAGTTTGCTGGTTTGGGGTTGTTCTTTTTGCTGCTCTAAATCCGGCTCCGGTGTTAACAACAAGGGAGGAGCATCTCCAGGTTGGGCCAATATGCTGGCAGGGGGGTCCTGTTGCGCGGGAGTGGATATTTGAGGTTCATAGTTTTGGTCAGCACCGCCCACGTCAGGCTTGCGTTGGCCGACGAGCTCTCCCTGAGTCGTTTTAGGAGATGGTTCGGGTGTGTCAGGCTTGCGTTGGCCGCCAGGCTCTTCCTGAGTCGTTTTAAGAGGAGGTTCGGGTGCGTCAGCGCCTACCGAGTCCTTGAGCTTGGACCGCCCCCACGACGTCCAACTACGCGATGTAGACTGGCTTTTTGTTGGTTGCGTATCAGCGGGCGGCGCAAGGAACTTGGCGTCCACACCAATCTCAGAGATGGCCTGAGAACGAAGGCTGCCGCGTAATGCACTCCGGGGTTGGGGTTGGTCATATACACCACCAATCACGGAGGCCGCACGCGATTCGGGGAGAGGAACTTCGTCTGGGAGTCGTGATGCTCTGACATCAGGAATATCGGGGAGAACTTCAATCGCTAGGGGACGATCAAGGATAGATGCGGGTCGTGATTGGGTGAAGGTTGACGGGCCTGGCTGAGGCTCAGGGGTTGAATCAGGATCAAGCTGGAATGGAGGAATTGGTTCATTCGACCGGGCAGATGTGGGATGGTTAACGTCCACCCAATCATCGGGTATCGCAGGTGGGTTATGACGCGATGGATCGTCAATGGGTTCAAGTGACGTTAATGCGGCAGTAGCACCGAGCGTGGCCACGTCGATGACCGTTTCCCTTAATACGGATTCGTTTTGGGTTTGCGTGATCTTGATCGTGGTTTCTTGGACGGCAGTGGTCCGTGACTTGGATGTGGCAACATGAGTGGTATCAATGCGTTCATACGCTGCATGTTCTCGTGAAGGTATAAGCGCAGGCGAGGGTCCCGGAATAACGACGCGTTCGCGTGGGTTAGAGACGTTTGTACCTGTATCCGACCATCCTGAGACGTCGGGAAAGGTTCCAGGAGGGCTAGGTCCTTGTCTACGGGCGGGGCCGGGCGATGGCGCCGGCGAAGGAGCTTGCGACCGGGAAGGGGCAGCTCTGTCACTCCGTATCGAGCCCGAAGACGACGCCGAACGTGATTTATTGAATAAGCGTACGCTGGGGAGATCGTTTTTTATTCTAATATGCGGGACGGATCGTTTGACGTGACGGACGTCCTTGCACACTTGGCGGTAGAGATGTCGGAGACCAGAATCACGCCAAACGGTGGGCGCAACGTCTGCTAGGAGCATGCTTACTAGCGCCCAAAGGACGACAAGGGCAAGACGGGAGAGGGACTGGGTAAAGAGGAAGTCGACGAATACTCGAAAACCGAAGCCGAGATACGGATCGAAGGACCGGGGCATCCGGCGTACAAAGTGGTTGAGAACCACGCCCTCCCACAATCCTACGAGGACACCTGAAGTTGGGATCAGTCGGGAGATATTGGATGGTAGCGTAGATGGAACGCACCACCGACTCTGTCGTCATTGTCGGTCGCGAGGTCCACGACGATGCGCAAGACGAGACCTACACCGATTGCAAGTACGCTCTCCATGGATGTCACTTTGGATATGACATTCCTGGTATACGAGGAGGCGGAGGAGAAGGAATATACGGATGCCAGCGTGGAAAGTATGCGGGAGAATCAGTGTTTCAAGATGCGAACAAACAACTTTTTTGTTTGTACACCACTGCGGACTACCCTAGTCTCCCTAAGCCAGACCTAACACTTCGAGATTAGAAGATAGTCGTTCTAATAGGACCCTTTCATTCAATGCCATATACAACACCGCCGTCGATATGCTGAATGCACGGCTCAAACACGTCTAATCCAAGCCAAGTTGGGTTTCCAGCTTCCGTGCCGTTCTCCGGACTTTTCGCCACCTTTGGTCGGAAATCAATCCGTTTGCAAGCGGATAGCGGACCGCGACGCACCCCAAAAATAACTGCCCAGTCATCTACATCATGGGGCTCATACTGTTGACGAAATACTGAGCGGTGCTACAGGAATATTGATATACGGGTATAATCTACAACAGTGGTGTCTCCGGTTCGAATACATGTCTTCAGGAGAAGAAACCCCAAAGCGCTAGTCCCGTCAGCGACATCAGTACAACAAGCACCCTCATTTCCTCGCCAGCAGTACTCCTCTCAAAGACCAGCCCAAGTCCACGCCGCTTCTTCGCACCAGAGTACAAGTCGAGGGTATAACTGTATTTCTTGACCTTCGAGTTGGCTTTTCGTAACGAGTTGGGGAATGAGATGGGGGGTATCATCGAAGGCACGGGAAATGATCTCAACCAGGACAGCAACGCGTGAGAACTGCGATGCTCTGTACACGCCACTGAGGTGGGTAAACCATGTTCGTCTGTCTTGACGACATAATTTCCTGTCTCGGTACATGGATGACCGGGGTCACCGTCAACGCGACCTATTTCCGAGCCAAAGTAAAGCGGAAGCGGAAAGTCGGGCGGAATGAATGTTATCGAAAAAGCATGTAATCGCGGGAGCGTGTATGCGATTGTGGCCGCACAAAGCGGAAGCGGATTTTCATGCTGAGAAGGAACGAGGGTCACTCGGAGATGTTGCAAGCGATGAAGTGTGCGGACTGCTTTAGCGAGCGTGTCCTGCGAAGGCGGATGGTTATGACAATGTACAAACCAGTGAAGCGGACGTACAATAGTGAATGAGGACTTGCGGGTACATATAACCTCAAGCTTGGTGAGTCCAGGACACGCGTGTGCAATAGACCGTACCAAGCTCCCGCCCTCATAGGCAGACTGAAAGACAAAACAGACGCGCAATTCAGATAGGCACTTCAGGCCCCTGAGAACACTAGATAGTAGTGAGGGAGCAAGATCACGGATGAGCAAGGGTTCATCAAGTGCGACACTGGTAATCTGGTGGTGAATAGGTGCTAGTCCTTGCAAATGTTCTATCGCGCCACTGAAGTGAGTAAGCTCAGGAAGCGAGCCTGCGACAAGAGACGTGATAAGTGCGGGATTTAGTGCCGCACGCGATGTCCGAAGCGAACGTAGTCCAGGGTGTGCCTCGAGAAATGCGATAAAGGGTGGCCTGACGCCGGCGCGGGGAGCCCAATCAAGCAAAATATCACCCAGGGACAGAGAGCGCAACTTGGGCCAGCGTGCATAACACAGGGGACGCACTGCCTGCGCGGAGATGAACGGCACCCCACCAATATGCAGTTCTTCTAAATCCGGAGACCGGCGGATGAGCATGTCCCATAGCCGGGGCTCTGCGCGGAATTCTGTCTCCCATATGAACTGTGCTAGTTGCATGAATGTGGTATAAAGTACCTTGGAGATCAATGTCTGCGAACCGCTCATAGAATCCTCGCTTCACGTTGAGGATGAACCCGCGGAGACCTTTGAATTGGAAAACCTAAACCCACAATAAGCCTCGGAAGCACACAAGTCTGAGGAAACAAACGTTGCTATGGCTCTCTGGAAGTTCTGCACCATAAGATATGCCGACGGTTGTGAGCCGTGGACACCTGACGGGTAGCATGAAATTATCAATCTCACACCTGACGGAGCTTCTCTTACGACATTCGCAATGCGAACCACATCTCGTCACGTTGGGGAATTTCGTCGGCATCCCAAATGAATGTGTGGAGCACGTCCAAGGTGTGCGCGAGGCGGTGGACAAGACTGGAAACCATGTACCCATTGTAATCAATCGAGCGTGCCCCCGGACCTGTGGAAAAGCGGACGAGGAGTTTCTGTACATGGCGGGAGATATCGGGACGTTGATTGAGCATTGTCAATGTTGACTGGCATTGCTCCATGTTGACCAGCTGAACGTCAGAGTAGAGTGCAGGACAGACGCCAGAAAAGAGGTGTTTGCTCTACAGGGAAGTGTCAGCGCGATGACATAGGCAAGTGAGGGAGACTGACCGACAGAGCAAGTCGCAGAATGTCCGCTCTGGAGACGACGTAGCCCGCGACTTCGTGCAAGAGATCAAAGGGGAGATTTGCGAGCTTCATGGGAGCGAGAAGACAGAGTCTCCGGAAGAGTATAAACATGAAATCTTGGTCAGCATGTCGGTGACCATTGCATTGCATATCTGATTAGCCGGGAGAGCATCTTCGGATGCCCGCGATCGCAATATTTTTAACACAGGGCTTGAACATTACGATCAGCGGTCGACCGTCTGACCACGCAGCGAAACAGCAGCAGCAACACTTGTGGTCCAAGTTTCACTATTGCCTACGATCTTACGAATGCAGAACATCCTGCCAGTGTCACGGTGGTCCGGCTCGGATGTCCGCAATGGCAGTATTTTTAACAGCGCTTGGCACTGTCGCGATCAGGACTCAGGAGATGAGGCTGTTGACCGCGGATGAACCACCCAAGTTTCAATCCACGGCGTCCGAGTCTCGATGCAGCACAGCTAGCAGTGAAACAGGTTGGCTTCCAGTCCCTCCACAGCACTCCTAGTATGAGGGGGTCAACTTCATCATATTTCCACTGCTCTCGACCATGGCCATTTCATCCTTTCTCCTTCGGCCCCGCACAATCTGGGCAGCACGGTTAGCCCAGACCCCGACCTGCAGGACCTTCTCCCTGACTGGTTTTCCAGTTTCACCGACGCAATCGATCATAAGGATGTGCCAGCCATTGCTTTGTGCCTTGATGGTGTCTTCTGGCGCGGCATGCCTTCATTCAAGGGCAAGAACGAACGAAATTTCCCAGGTTTCCCAGAGCGGATCGGACCTTTGGAAGATCATATAAACCAAATCATGATAAATGGGCCACTAAACTCAGTTGCCGCACGTCCCAAGATGCTAAGGATCGGCGCTCTCGTCATTGAGTGAAACCAACGAATAGGTGACAATTGGGGGTACCGTCATTCTGCTCTCTGTTTGCATGACCCAGGACATACTACCAGGGCAGGTATGCATTGAACAGTTTGATCCAGAACAGACTTACCTACAACTTCTTCTCAAATAGGATGAATTCAACGGTTAGATCTTGCACCCAGGCACATACAAACACGCGAAAGATCACTTGGGCAAGAAGGTGGCAGTTGTCGGCTCTGGCGCGTGGGTACGACAACCCTAGCATCTCTCCTATCTTTCCCAGAGCTCACGGCGGCTAGCTCATGATATTTACTCCGACTTTGTGGAGCATGGAACAGGCAAGTTGCATACTGCCACCCGCTACCACCTGTAATGTCCCTTGTACACGATGGTTCAGCGAATCCCGACCTTTGTCATGTCAACCAAAGAGGGGATGCCCCGTTTACTATGTGACATCTGTTCCCCCTGATCTACCCTCGCTCGCTTATGAATTCCTTGCGTTCAAGCACTACAGACTGGGGAGGTGATGGGAGACGGTATCCCAGCCGACAGTTTCATTCCCGATCCACGTCGATAATGCTTTGCATCAGCACATCATCAAGTCGATTGCCGAGGCCGACAAGCATGTTTTCGCTCGCTCCTCGCATACACCGACCTACATCAGATGGCCTCCGTTCGAGTCGGGTTCAAGCTCACCCTCGGAGAAGATGAATCCGGTTTCCTATTGTTGACGGGCTTACAAAGGCCGGATGATGTTACCTAGGCCAGCTTCCTTTTATCACGGATCCATACATCAGGCGCGTTCTGTCATACCACCCCAGACGTCCGAGTCGGCGCTTCTCAGCTGATCATCGACGAAAAGGATCAAATTGAAGAGCAACGGACCCATTGAAACGTTTACGCCGATCGGACTGCTATTCGAAGACGGGTCCACGTCGGACGGTCGTCGTCGTCTTCGCAGCCGGGTCGGTGCGTCTTTCTTGCGTTTCGTTTCGACGATCCCCTGACCCGCGTCATGCGCCATGCGCCATTCACTATAGTGATGACGATCCGCGCGGCGCATACCTTGATCTCATCAAGAACACGAACCTGCACGACATGATTCGGCCGATCCTCACCGAAGAAGACGAGCTTAACAGCGTGCGTAAGGCGGTCGCTGGTCTCTGGTGCATGATGGGCAACTCCGCGTGTCGGTTCTACTCAAAGCATGTTACCCTCCGTACGTCCTTGTCTCGCCACGCTCGTGGTGTTCTTCGTGACCGCCAAAATATGTGACACGGTCGACTGTAAGAATACCGTTCTGGAAATTAAGTTATCCATCCTAGTTCAGTGGTGACGGCCCGATGGGTCCCGGGATCGGGCTCGGACTCGGAGGACTTCGCACTAATATTGACCGGATACATAAAGATGCTTCCATCTTTGTTTGATTCGGCGGAGCCGTCGTCGGAAACAATTCTACTTCTAGACCAACATAGAACCCTACGATATGCATGGTGCATGGCCTCGTCGCTAGGGACCGATCGAGGCAACCTATTCTACAAGAAATACATAACCGCACCTTGCCTGGACATATTGCGGGGACGACAACACTGGGGGTACATGCAATAAAAAACAATAAAGAAGAGTGCATCCACCTGAAATGATTGTAACGAATGGCTTTGCGCGAGTTATCTCTGACTGACAGCTGAGACGGAAAGGAACGAAAGAACGACATGCGTGCGAAAGGAGAGCTGAGGCGGTTGATACCGACGTTTTAGAGGGTAATCAAAGTGCGGGAACAATAGACGATGAACAATGCCGTTGACTGGATAGCGGAGGGAGTGTTCAGGAGGCAGGAAAGTGAACTTTTGAAAGTTTGCGAACGAGTGGAATGAGGTCGGTTGACAAGCTCAAATTCATGGTGAGGGGATCGAGAAAACATGCACGAGAAACCTGCACAAGGGATCAGACACAGTTGAGATACATAAAATACCCGACTGTACCTCGAGTAGCGTGGCACCTAACCCTTCGAAGACGACGCAGTCATGGCAGATTTCCTTCTTGCCTCTGAACTCTTGCGACTACCGAGCACTGAAGCGATGGTGTTCATGGAGATCCTGCTTGTCGGAACTTTCTCACTCGCGCAAGTCGTATACGTCGACACGCCTGACCTGTTGCTAATCGAAGCAGACATGACGGACTGGACGGTCGTGCTCGTGCTCCACCGAGAACTTTGCTGAACATGGGCCACCTGAGGAGGTTGCACTATCGGCACCGGAATGGACGTGCTCGGAGTGTCGCAGGCCTCACTACCCTCGTTGAGAGACTGTAGTAGGAGCTGCGCGAGCCGTGCTTCGTCCCCGAATCCCTTGTCACCCCCCATATCTGCTTCTGTGCCTCGGGCCTCTGGGACGGGCAACAACGTGCGAGCGGAATCTTGATGCACAAGACGTTTCTTTCCGTTGACACGGGCCGTCTTTCCCTTGCGTCGTCCTCCCTTGACAATGGAACGCGGTGCAGGAAAACGGTATTGCATGCCAATTTCCTTGTTTCCGTTCCATCCCACGTCGACTTCATCGAGGCCAAGCCCGAGTGGTGGGAGAGGCGGTGGCGGCGGCGGCGAACTAGCGAACGGATCTCGCAAGGAAAGGAAATCGAATAGAGAATCAGATTCGCGTCGAGAAAGGGAAGGCTTTGGTGTCCGCGTTACAGGATTATCATGCGAAAACCTTCCGATCGACCCCTGTTCGCAGCCTATCGCAACTTGTTTCTCCGAGGAGTACGGTCGAGGTGCAGCGGGAAGTACTTGACCACATCGCACAAACGTGAGATCGAGATGATGTTGAAACTATCTGACTTACTCTGAATGGTGGCCAATACCATGAAAGACCACAACAGCGTGCAAGTTGCAGACGCAAAGTGGATGTGCCCCAAAGTCTGATCGGTTCGGGTGATCGTGCCATCCACGAGTATGCTGGCAGTGATATTGAGGGCAGCAGAGAGGGTGGCGAATACTTGCGCAATCGTGAGGACCAATGGCAGAAGAATAAAAATTTGTCTATCCATCTTATATGCATGCTCGTCGACGTTGTGTGTGCGAGTGAACGTCGATGAAGGAAGGTCGTGCGGGGTCGAATTATTTGCAGGACAGCTTCCACGTTTTGGCTGGTCTTGCATTGCGAGGGAACCTGGGAATGGCCATGTAGCCTGGGTTGGAGAGGATACGCGGCCGGGAGTCTTTCCAGACGACTCGTTGGCTGGCTGTCCTTTTTCGATACTGATCTCCGCTGAAATAGCCGCATGTCGACGACGCAAGAGGATCGCCGTGGCTGTGGCAAGGGTGAGTAGGATACCACGAGATACAAGTGCCAACATGGCTGGGAGGAGGGGAGGGCTTGTCGGAATTAGAGAAGATACGAGTTCTGTCAAGACAACATCAAACGGGGATGCAGCCAAGGGACTGAAACGGCGTACCGCAACCGACGAGGAGGGCAGCTAGCGATAGGAAGAATCCGAGGAAAGGAGGGGGGAATGCGGAGGATGGACTGAGAGCGTATATAGAAACACCGGACACTGGGTACAGGATCACTAATGCGAGGGAGTAAGGGTGAACAGTACGGCGTACATGTCGCTTGCAAAAGGATTGTGAATACCCTGGCCACGACTCTGAGCGGCTCGCCGCAGGCGACGCTCAAAGCCGTCCCGCCGGCCACGGCGGCCAATATGGCCACGAGGATGAGGGGCGCGTCTTTTGCGGGGGTAGATCTGTGACCGAGCCGGTTGTAGACGGACAGAGCGAGGGAAGCGGCGGCGGTGGGGAGAAGGAGGGCGGACGCGACGACGTCCGGAGACGCCATGGCGGGGGAGAAGGAACGACAGACAAACGAATGTGGGTGCAGGTAAGAGAGAGAGAAGGGACGAGCTTCTGAGGGAGCTTGTGGCAAAGGCGGGCAAGTTGAAACTCGTTTGGCATCCCAATTCCTGATTCTGACCGACATCTTAGAAAACGACAAGTCACTCACTCCGACTAATCAGTCGATTCCTTGCCAGCAGCAGCAATTCATTGAACGTGTGGTACTACCGGAAACATCAAGACACGTCATCAACCATTATCCCATACTAGTTGGCTCGAAACTGCGGTGCAATGTCACCACAACGAGCAACTAGCGGTAGCCCATCCACTTACATATCATAGATTCAAATGCACACTGGAGACAATTCCAGCCGTGACTCATTACGGGCTATCCATCTAGGGAGGGAACCAAGTTGAGAGTGGATCGACCGAAGCGGCAAGAGACCACAAACCTATTCTTTGGGTTGCTCACTCTGCGAGCTCGTCTCGGCATTCCGTCCTGCAGCCGGGTCCGCAGCAGGGTTGGATGCAGCCTCTGCCGCCGCGCGCTTCTCTTCCTCCTTGGCCGCCTTCTTGGCCTTGTACTTCTTGTAGGCCCAGTTAATAATCATGATTGGCAAACGACGGGAGTGTTTAGTGTGGTGGTGAGTGAGTTGGTGAGAAGGGTATGGCCGAAACACTCCCTTTTATTGCAATGCTAAAAGTGCCGGCACGACTGCCTAGCCGATGTCTTCTTGGGCAACCCACATCAATGTCATCAAGGCTGTCCTATTAATGGTGGCGGTGTCGTGCATGCGAACCCTCGACAACAGGCGCCCTTGCACATGCATCACAAAATCATTGGGACTGTTCCAACGATGGGAGCTGCTGCGATAAATAGAAAGAATAAGCACAGGCCAACCATACGACACTATAATGGACAGTTCACACGGCGTTGTCAAGCCCCGATGACTGCGCATCTGTATGTCTCGCGTAAGGCGCACGACAGCCACTAGAAGCAGAGCAGAGCAGACCCTTTTATGATCGGAACAACCGTCTCCAAAGCATTAGGTCCGGTTTGGCGAGACTAAATGGGCCAAGGGCTCGCAATGGCAGTGGTACTCGTTTGTGATCACCGGGGAAGCTGTTGCCACTGATCAGCAAAACTGGTAGCATTGCAAGACCCACAATGGACTAAACTTGCAAGGTTCACTGCAGGTGGGTGTGTTCTCGCAAAGCTCAAAACGGTTATATCGATCTTCTCGGGCGGCTCGCCAGCAAGGATAAAAATACATATCAGGGCACGTTGACGAGTCGACAATGTGACGTTTTGACGGTTGCTGTGGCCCCAAGTCCCTTGTTTGCTGATGTTTGCATTAGAGTCGTTATCTAATCTCTTTCCGACCGTCCACTTTGTATCTCGCCAGACTCCACTTGCTCGCCTCGCAAATACCCGGTATAACGCTCGCTTCCTGAGTCTTGATGCCCGCGATCGGTGGTGCGTGTCGTGAGTTGTCAGCGCTGCTCAGGGTTGAGATCTTGCGATTTGAGTGGCGATGTGCCACACCTCATGTTCATGCCCTCCTTCTCGTCTGCGAACTAAATTTTATTCACGCCACGGCAAGGTAGTGACGATCGGAAGTTGGGATTCGCAGAGGGGCGGTTTCAATGCACAGGTGAGCAATTTAGGTTCATATATGCGCTGCCTGGCCATGCATTTTGTGTTCTTGATGCCAGTGGATATTCAAGCTATCATAGGTTTAATCCCAAGTCTCAGAGTTCCTGCGTCCATCACTTAGCCGTCACCTAACTGACGACCATTCTCCTTGCATAGGAGATGTGCCTGAGTGACCTACTGCTACCCAACGAGTTTTTTTGACAGTTTTTAAAGATCGGAAGACACCCATAGCAGTAATTCTTGTCCCGTCTCCTGGGGCGTTGACGGTATTTCTTCCAGCGGATCAGTTATAACCTACAAACACGCGGTTTTCACGATCATTGCGCGTGTCCTCAAATTCCTCACTGTGTGGGCCATCTTACCTGCTGACCGGACGGACGCATTGTCGGTGATTTTGCGTTGGGAACATCACGAGCCTCCTTATCCCCTACCTTCCTTTGGAGGCTCACAGCCATAAGAATTTGGTCGGTTGTGGGTGGACTCGAGCATGCAGGACACCATCTGACGTGCATGCAAGGCACGTCTCCGCCCCCATTCTGTCGTTCCTTTTTGCTTTTCTTCGACTTGGGTCCCTCACATCTCGCAGTCGCTGCAAGGTGCGCCGCATGGTAGGGCTGCATTCTGGTCGCCCTTGTAGAACTCATCGACCCTGCCATCACCCATTTCAACAAGCGATGTCTCCTTCGAATTCCAATCGTTTATACTCGTAGTTTATACTACTTGCTAGTAATTCGATGGCATTTGCTGCTTTCAGGCTTTTACATAAAGCCAGAGCCCGGCAAAGGCCGAACTAGACGAATGTTGGCGCGTGGAGTCTTTGCGCGAGTTGCTCTTCTTTGACTGACTCTGCTCTTGCGCTGCTACGAGCAAGTAGTATCTTATCCAAATCTTCCCAGCTTCATACCTTCACTCTTCTTCATAGACGACCATTACTATTCCTTTTTGTGTCTCAAATGCCCGACGCATCTAATTCTGACGGTTCGCTCGCAAATGGCAGCGTACCGGGCCCTACCACGAACTCGAAACTTGAGTTGACCGACTTATCAGCCTCGACCACAGTGCGCCGCATCCTCGCAGGACCCTCAGAACGGATACAAATAATTAACGATGAAAAGAATTTCACGTGAGTGTTGTCCTTTTGGCTCATGGAAACGCATGACTGCAGGGACTCTTTGGTCGCTGGGGCTCGCGTCCTTGACTTGCGCGACTGTTCTTCTTTTGGTCCTGGACAGTCTAACCTGATTTGCCCGACAGCCCGAACCTATCCACCCAGCTCGAACGATGGGGTCTGCGCGACGCCGGATTCAACTACAATATTGTCGCCGTCTTCGGTTCACAGTCAACTGGGAAGAGTGCGTCGTCTTCTTGTCCTTGTGTATCCACCGCCTCTGCGCGTGTGGTCTGTTCTGCTGCATACTTACCTACACTGCGGGGTTGCATAGGTACGCTGCTGAACAGATTGTTCGGAACCACGTTCGATGTCATGGACGAGACGAATCGACAGCAGACGACAAAGGGTAAGTTTGTCCTTGGACCGGTGCCAAAAACACGCTTCTGAGTTGTGCCTCAACACAGGTATATGGATGTGCAGAGGAAAAGGAATGAGTGTCATGGTTATGGACGTGGAAGGCACAGACGGTCGTGAACGAGGCGAGGACCAGGTTCGACCAATCTCTCACATCCTCGTCATGCGAATTAACAACATACAGGATTTCGAGCGCAAATCTGCGCTTTTCTCCCTTGCTTCCTCAGAAGTGTTGATCATCAATTTGTGGGAACACCAGGTCGGCCTCTACCAAGGTGCCAACATGGGCTTGCTCAAGACCGTCTTCGAAGTAAACCTCGGCTTGTTTGGGAAGAAAGTCCAAGAAGGTCCCCAGTCACGAACACTCCTTCTCTTTGTTATTCGGGATCACCTTGGTGTTACTCCCCTTTCCAACCTTCAAAACACGCTCACAGCCGACCTCTTGCGAATCTGGGACTCGTTGTCAAGACCAGCCGGGCTCGCAGAAGCTCAACTGTCAGATTACTTTGATTTGGTGTTCACTACTCTGCCACACAAGATTCTTGCGGCGGGAAAATTCGAGGATGAAGTCGCGCTGCTAAGAGAGCGCTTTACGGCCAAAGGACGCGAGGATTACCTCTTCAAGGATGTTTATCACAAGAGAATACCGGCTGACGGTGTTGCTGTTTATATGGAGAACATTTGGGTATGTACATTGCGCGTCAATCAACAACATCCGTGAACGTCATTACAAACGACAGGAACAAGTTCAAACCAACAAAGATCTAGACTTGCCAACTCAACAAGAACTGCTAGCACAGTTCCGTTGTGACGAGATTTCTAATGCTGCACTCGCCGAGTTCAACGAGCAGGCAAAATCCCAGAAACGACCGATTGAGACCGGAAGGATCGTTGAAGGACTTGGGGTACTGATGCAGAATTGGAGAAACCAAGCACTTGGTGCGTCACTCCCGCCAACTCCTTTCGCTGGTGTTTTTTTTCTGACTGACACCTGCAGCCCGTTACGATCGTGATGCCTCGCGTTACCATCAAGGTGTATACTCTCGGAAACGCCTCGAGCTGCACGCCACGATCACCTCCACCCTAACTCCACTCTTCCTTGGTCAACTCAAGAACCTACAAAAATCATGCCTGTCGGCCTTTAAATCCGCACTGCAAGCTACCCTGAGCGGTGACGGTACAGACTACAACTTTGGAGATATTGTAAGCAAAGCGACGAGTGAGTGTGAAACGCGGTTCCAAGCGGGCGGCAAGGAAGCCTGCATCGAGGAGAAAGAATGGAGTTGGGAGGAGGAGCTGGGTTTGTTGAAAGAGGAGATTGCCACCATTGCAGAGGTCTTTAGGAAGGACGAAACGAAAAAGATGGTTAATCTTATTGAGGTGAGAATTCGCCATCTCGGCGACGGAACATGGAACGATGCTGATTGGCTGACCGTGATGCAGAGGAACTTCAAGAAACAGATCTCGGAACCTGTGGACGTTGCTTTGAACAAGGCCGCTCCTGACATGTGGGACAAGGTTTTGGGGACGTTCAAGCAGTTGTTGGAGAGGGCCGAGTCGTCATACCTCAAGAAGGCAAAGGGTGAGCCCTCCTCTTTCTCACCTTGTTGCCATTTTTCACGAGTCTCTGTAGCGTTCAACTGCACGGAGGAAGAGAACGGGACTGCGCTCGACTCGCTCCGCACACGCGCTTGGCTTGCTCTCCGTGCAAAGATCGATGAACTGACAGCAGACACTGCTATCCTCGGCAAGCTGCGTATGCACTTTGAAGAACGTTTCCGATATGACGAACAAGGCGTCCCTCGAGTGTGGAAGCCCGATGATGACATTGAGGGTGCCTTCCGCAAGGCAAAGGACGAAGTATGCTCCTCACTACGTGGTTTGGGAACAGTGGCTAACGGATGTGTAGACTCTATCTCTCGTACCGCTCTTCTCAAAGATTTCCCCGGTCGATACCTCGCTCGAGTATACCCTCGCTCCATCACCCGCAAACGCCACGGAGGAAGAATTTGACTTTGCTGCCTCGCTTGTCGTTTTCTCAGAATCCAAATACCTGGATCTCACTGCCCGTTTCCGACGGGATGCAGACGCGTACTTTGTGGAAGCGAAGCGAAGCACTGTATCGTCCATCGCACAGGTGCCTTACTGGATATACGGAGTGATGGTCGTGCTTGGATGGAACGAGGCCATGCTGGTGCTCTTCAACCCAATGTACTTTGTGATGCTTGTCACGATGGCCACCGCCGCGTAAGCGCCACGAAGATATTATGAGATGCATGTGCTCAAGAGGCGTTTTTCCCACAGATATACAATTGCCAAGCTTGGGTTGACGGGTCCCTTGCTGCAACTTTCCAAAACGGTGGCAGGCGAGGTACGTGTGGCATTTCGTGAAGGGATGTCTCCGCCGACCATGCATGTTGTTTCGTAGATCCAGCAACAAGCCACGAACCGACTTCGCGAACACTTTTCGCAGCCGGCATTAGAACGGCCCGTTCGCGCCAAGCCAGCACGAACAAGTTCGTTGCGCCCGACGAACTCGACTACGACGGACCGGCTTGATGTTGACCGAGGCGAGGACGAGTTTGGGATCGGAGGGGCTGGAATGGCACCGTTGTAGAGGTTTTTTATTCTGCACCGTATGATATGTTGAGCGAGACGAACACGAGTTTGTTGATGGATCTCCCTTTGTGACGTGGAAGGATAAGATAACAGGCAACGAGAAATTTTTCGCACGGGAATCGTTGGATCTGTCGAGCAAAAGAAGAAGGACATATTGAATGGCCCTGGCCATGCATCGCCGCACTCCTTCTGCGTTAAAAGGCTCTCCCCCAAACCACCCGTTGACGATGCCTCTTCCAGGGCCTCTCCTCCAGCCCTTCATGTCCCCCAGAAAGCCGCGCTTAAAGCACCGCACCGCCTTCCTCGCCCTCCTCGCCCTCTTCGCCTTCACCTGCTATCTCCTCTTCATCGCCTACCCCTCCCGCCCCCTCTCCAGGTCCCTCCTCACCCACGTGCAAGACCATGACCGTCCGCACGAAAACCACATCCCCGACCAGCCCTCCGCAAAACAGCGCACCGCGCCAATCCGCAAGGTGCCACACCAGCTCCAGCCCGTGGCCGCACCACGCCCTCCGCTCGCCCTCTCCCCGGCCGAAGAGCTCGCCGCGCTCTCCGCATTCATCGCAGCCCTCCCACACAACGTCCTCCCCCCGTCCGTCGATCCAAGCGCCCCGCTCGACCCCCAGCTCGTGCTCGATTTCGACCCACGCAGCGAGTCCGCCAGAGAAGAGCTCGAGAGACTCGTCGACCACATCTGGTCCCGCTTCCCGGTGATTCTCTTCACAAAGGCACGCGTTCCCTCCCCGTTCCTGTGTCGGCCGCACGCGTCAACTGAGACTTGCTTGACAGCTCCATTCGGCCGATTCCCGCGAGGTACGGTATATACTGTCCAGCATGCACGTCGACCCTGCACCGCTGGTCGTCTCGGTCGATCAGCGCGAGGACGCCCATGTTCTCTTGCCCCTTTTGGCCCGTCTCACCCACGTACCCGGTCTTCCTGTTCTGTTGGTTGCTGGGCAGCCTGTTGGGGCTGATGCGCCCGACCTCAAGAGCCTCATGGCTGATATTCGGAGATTACATGAGAACGGCGAGTTGACCCAGATGGTGTTCGAAGCAGGCGCCACGATCGAGCCCGGAAAGAAAAAGGGAAAAGGAAATAATCGACGTCGACGCGAGTAAAGGTCCCGTCCGTTATCGGGAATATTATGATGCTCAGGAAGTGGGAGCATGGACGGCTTTTTTTCTCTTTCGGTTGCACATACCACTAATCATATCATACCTCATAGAGATGCCACTAAGTTGACACAATTTCCTCTTGTAGGGTCTGAACTGGGACAATTGGGTGACATACATAGATCCGGGCATATCTGTCCTTGCGTCGAGTTAATAAGTTAACACTTTTGAACCATCAAATTTTGGCACTTCCTATAGATCCGAACAATTCGAGTGGAGCGATCACACCATATATGAGTCAGAGTACCACGCCCTCGCCACCTTCTCCCGTCCATCCCACCTTTATTCCGGCCTTCTCCAGCACCTGGCGTAGCCGGTCCTCGTCATGCAGCCGTATTAGGTCGTCCGATCCACCAAGCGAGTGGCCACGTAGAATCACGTTTGGGAACGTCGAATGGTGCGTCAGACGCGTCAGGAGCGTCTTAATGTGTGACGTGTCCGCTAAATTCGGAGCAGAGCATAATAATCAGCAAGCCACGGCGTAATCCAACCGACGTACCTCGCAAATCGACCTCTATGATCTTGGGCGCCGGTGAGAGGTCATACGTTTCAAGGAGCTTCTTTGCGCGGCTCGAGTACCTACATGGCATGAACCCCGAGGCCTGAGCTCAAGGCTAAGCATCGTCCTGGAAACAACTCACGGGCAATACGACTACGTTTTGACCGTGTGGCATCAGTAAACGTCCGAGCGGAGCGGCGCCAGCGCGCAGGGACGGACGTACCTTTGAGAATACGACAAGGGGGTATTCCCGCAACGCCTCCAGCCTCTCCTCCCATCCTCCACTCACCGATTCGGATTCAGACCCCCAGGCACGAAATTCGTGGGCTTTGGCGATCGAACCGAGCGCGTACCATGCCATCGCGACGGGCTTGTCTGGCGCGACAGCATCTTCGAGCTGCACGGCCGGGTCGGTGTCAAGCGCGACTCCACGGGCGCCATCGTGGGTCGGGTCGCTGATCACACGACCTGACTCATCGGGGGATGTCACGAAGTGGAGGAGCCCAAAGATCTCGTCGGGGAGTTTGGGCGGCTGGGCGTCTGTGGAGAAAAGGTCCGCGATTATCCGACGGGAGTTGAGGTAGATGAGGAAGACGAATAGAACGGGAATGGCGAGGATGATGAGCAAGAGGCGCCGTTGACGGAACGAGGGCATTTGGGTCAGTACTGTAGGGAATGTGCTCACTGCTCGTGAGTAAGGAGTGTGTGCACTCAGGCCGAGGTTACCCGCGCTCATGCGACCACTTCCATTCGTCCACATTGGTGTGCAGACTGCAGATAGCATATTTATAGCAAAATACAAACAACAGTCTGTTCTCACCACTAGCACTTGTCTGGACGGCGAGTGTCGGTTCAGGTCCTCGTCGAAAACTTTCATCCACGCCAACCCTCGGAATGGACACCCCTCAGACGACGCTTGAATCATAGCCAATGGCAGGCTTTCAAAACTGCATATCGAATGCAAGTACAACGTAAACGATCAAGTAAAGAGAGGAGAGTAAAGGAAAAAAGCGAGGTCGTAGAAGAAGAAACGGGTGAGAGGACGGGGACGGAAGAAGAATAGATAAAAAGAAGGCACAGAGAAGGGACAACTGGACTTGGGATCTGGAGAGGAGATGGCGTTTTAGAGATTGATGGGCAAGGGGAAGATATTGGCGTCGATACCGAACGCCGCCCTTGCAGGATTTGCGACCGGCGGAGACGGAGCCACTGACATCTCTGACTGCACCTTCGTCCATCAACTTCCTCGTCAGGTATCGATGACCACAGACCCAGAGTCTCCACATGCAGAGAATGGACCAGACTTTGAGTTGCGAGGCAATACGGATACCTCCTTCGACATCTCACTGGCTATGCGATTAAAACACTCTCGAACGAACGCATGTTCAGACAGCCGGTGGTGAGTTGCCGTTCTTCAGGACCATCATCATGGTCTTGAAGAACGGCAACTCACTGTCAGAGACCATGTTGACGAAAGGGGGTGGCAAGGGTCGGGGAGGCTCATTCATTTGATGAGTCATCGCACTCATCGTGGGCGAGCTGATGTAATTTATTGGTTGTTGTTTGTTTCACCCTGATCCGTAGTGAGTCCTCAACCTGTTCCTCGCCCTCTGTCCAATCTTCATAGTAGCAGCCCTTTACCAAACGTTTCCTTGCAGCCGTCACTATGAGTGTGAGGGGACTTAAGGTCGTGACTCCCACGCCCAGCAGATCGCCCTCCACGAACAGCGGTGACGTGAGCCAATGGCTCACATTTTCCGATTTGGCCCCCCAGCGACTTCGCCCCGCTTACGACATCAGGGCACCAACAGTCACTTCTGTGGGTTGTTCCTTGCAAATGTGCCTGTCCACAGATAACCTCCAAATCTAGAACTTCTTTCGAGTTACATTTCGACATAAAGCACATATATTACATTGGCAGATACGTCAGCCATATTCATTTGGTTCTCGTTCTTCGTTCCTCTCCTGGCGCGACGCGCTTGCCGATTCTTGCGTGATCAGTTCCGATGGTGTGCGTCGGGCTGAGTTGATGCCATTCAAGGAACCCGGTGCAGGCTCGCTTCGTTCCTTTTTCCCGACGTGATCGTCGAACCATTCTCAAGTGTTCCTGGTTCAGCTGGTTTACTTACTTTATCAGAAAAGAGCTCATTCCATCACGGAACTCTGAGAAGCTGTCAGCACTAGTGTCCGGTGCCACCTCTCATTTAAAGTATTCCTGAAAGCATCAATTTCATGATCCTTGTTCGACGGGCAGAACTCCGGCTGTGTCGCAGCCTCAGTACCTGCATCAGTGTTGCTCACATCAACATGTGTGCAAGCCGTGAGAGCGTCTGCAATCTGTGCCTTCGACATCATGATCGTACGAGCTACGAGCTACATTACTGAAAACTACCATAAGCACGAATAAAGAAAAAAGTACAACGAGTAAACCGACAACAAAATTTCAGCCTTCCATCTCGGCGAGGGCAGCTTCGTTCAACGCCTCCGCCTCCGCCATGATCTTCTCCTCCAGCGCCGCCACTCTCGACGCCGCCTCGCGTCTCTCCCGATCCAACTCTCCATATCTCTCTTGCAACAAACGCTCCCTCCGTTCTAGAATCTCCACCTCTTCCTTGAGCGTCTCCACCCGTCGGGGACCAGCGGCGCTCTCGTGTGCAGCCAACCGCGAGAAGCTGTCATGATCGACTTTGGTCCTGACCAGCTCGTCAAAGGCGTCAGTGACACGCTTGGCGAGCGCCTTGTTGCGCCCTTGGTACCCTCCGAGCGTGATATTGAGTTTCTTCTCCAGCTTGGATGCTTTGCTCGCCTCCTTGGACATTTGTTCTCGGCATTCATCCAAGAGGGTAGTGTAGCCTGCTATTCGTTCGTCGAGGGAGAGCGTATCAGGGCCTACCCATCTTCGGGTGTTGTTGTCGAATGCGAGCCGTTGTCGGACGTGCGCCCAAGAGATGGACTCGTCTTGCTCTTCGTTGTTTGTCAGGGTGATCAACCCTTCTTTGAGTTGTGCTTCCGTGGCATCAGGGAAACCAATCGCCGTCGCAAGTTCGAGGTGAACCTGAGACTTGGCTTGTGAGAGATCCTCGTCGTCGGGCATCTCGTACGTCGAAAGGGTACCACCAGGAAGGTTGGTGCCAGGAAGTGGATGCGCGATGGAGTCGTGCAGCAACAGACTTGCGAGTTCCGCATTGATCAACTTGCGCGCATCTGCAAGCTCGTCGTCGTCACCAATGTTGAGGTCTTGCATGAGTTGAGCAACGTCGACACGTGCCGGTCGAGGTAGACCGAGCTGCACGGGCTGCGATCGTCTCGCGAGAATTCGTCGCTCTTCTTCCTCTTGGATGCGTTTCAGCCTCGCATCGCGCTCTGCTGCATCCTCTTCAACCATCGCACCGCTCGTTTGCTCGTCTTCCTCGTCCTCCGGCACTAGCAGCTCGAAATTATTCTCTGGTTTCGGTAGACTCATGAAACCGGCTTTTAGAGCCCGCTTGGCAGAGTCGACGCGAAGTCGTTGTTCGCGCGGTGTCTGGCCACCGGTCACCATACCCGTTGTAGGGTTGATACTAAGATTGTCACGCGGTGTACGGAGCGGGGTCGCGCCGACGCCACGAGGCGTAACAAGACTGTCGGGTCCCACACCGTTATGCAAAGGTGTCGCGAGGGGATTAGGGGTGAAAGCAACCTGGTGGCGGGGTGTGGCACCCTCGAAACCGGTCCCGCCACCTGGTCCAACATGAAGAGGCGTGTTCTCGTCGCCAAGGAGAGGGGTTTGGGCGATTATCATATTGCGCAGGTTTCGAGCCTCAGTCAAGACATTGTCCTCTATCCATACCGTCAGAAGTCAGCACATACTTGATCTATGGGCAAAAAAACTTACGTTGAGGTGCGGTACGAGGTGTCCGCGCCATCCGTGCGCCATCGAGGCCTTCGTACTCACCAATCAGCTTTGAAGTGGCTGCACTACCATCCGCGACCAGTGCCTTGGATTTCTCTCCAATTTGACCAATTTTAACGATGTCCTCCAGCTCCGTCTCCCCGACCTGAGCTCCAGGTAATACCAACTTTCGCCGACGACCGATGCTCTCAGCTTCTTTAAGTTTCTGAATCTGAGCATCACGGGCGGCGATGAATTTAGTTTGGTGAGGTTCGTTGCCCTTGTTTTCGGCGTTACGACGTTGACGTTTTCTGCGCTCGGCTTCGTCATCATCTGGTTTTCGCTTGTTCTCGAGGCGCCGGAGGGATTGACCAACAGGAGCAGAGGTTATGCGTGCCTGCTCTTCGGAGGTATCGTAGAAGCCGGGGGCGGGCTTCTTTTCAAAGGGAATATCCGTATTGTACTGAAAAAGCCAACCGTAAACAATCATCCGGAAAACATTGGAAGCGGATACTTGCATCCATTCCCTTTTGCTTAGTTTTATGTCGCACGCTGTAAAAAAACATGTGTGAACACATCTGTGCGGATTTCAAAGGCAGGTGTGAAGACGAACATTATACCAGCTGCTTTCAGTTCACGCTTCTTCTGGAGAACAGCTAATCGTCGTGCCTCTTCTAGCTGACGCTCGCGAGCTTTTCGCTTGGCTTTCTTGCCTTGTGTGTTGGCTAAACGGGCGCGAGCTTCTGACAACATTTCCTTCTCTGTGAAAAATAGTCAGACATGGAATATAGGATGATGATACGTGACATGCCGTCTTCATCCATGTCAATGGGGTCCGGTCGTGCAGGCTTCGTTTCAGGATCTGGGTCAATTTCGCCAGGTCGTAGTCGTCGAACATCATCGGCACTTGGTCCAGCTTCACCCCCCGGCCCCGTCAAACCTAGTTCCTCGTTCTCTTTCGCTTCCGCCTCGTCCAACAGCTTTTGATATCGTTCCAAACATTGCGTCGCAGTCCGCCCAACCATGGGCGCTATCGTCCGCCATTGCGTCGGCATTAATTTGGCAAGGTGGAGTAGTTTTTCATCTTCAGTCTGAAAAACCACAAGGTGAGAGCGGGGCGAGGCAAAGAAGACGAAACCTACTTTTGACCATTCCGTCTTCTTTATTGAGGGGTCTAGCCATTCGTACCACCGAGCCTTGCATTGTTTTGGCGTCTTGCGAACGAGCAAAGATGATATTCGGGCCCTGCGAGAGTGTCAATGGTGAATGAATGAGCGAAATGGATGACATACCATTGGTTCTTGCCATATTTTGCGATGGCAGCTTTGAGGACTTCATCCTCGGTGTTCTGGTAGACGTGTTAGCAAGACCACAACGATCCTCGTGAGATGCCACGAACCTTCCAAACACCTGGTTTGGTTGTGGATGGTTAGAAATAAAACATGCACGTACGAAGGGACTGTGTGCTCACCTCCTTTGATTATAATTCGAACCATGGCAGTACGGTACAAGGGATTTGACGCGACGAATGGGAGAATGGGGGTCGAGTGTTTATGTAGTCACGGATTTCCTTACCGGTTATTTCAATCTCCGACTCGATTCAAGCAGGGAGTGTTCGATTCCGGGTCTTGGATTCTTTTTTGGTCTGATCGACCCCCTATCATTCTGCGATGGAACTCACTGGACTCCTAGGAACTTGCACTCGCCATGGGAGACAAGTCCGATCCTGCACCACCCGGGGATGAAGTCGCGGTTCCAAAGAAACAGCTTCGGACACGAAGGAAGATGGTCGACCCCAAAAAGGTTGCCGTCAAAGTTGACCGGGAAGAGGGACAAGCAAAACGTTCCAAACCAACTCGCAAACGAACGACATCTCAAGTTCTAGAGAATACAGTGACTGATTCAGAGGTACCATCAAAGAAGCGCAAGCGTGCTTGCAAACCTGAGCCCGTTTATATCATACCTGACGTCGAAAAGAAGGCAACGACCTTCAGAGGGCGGTTGGGTACGAATTACGTCTGATACCTTTCCTTTACTTGAATCCCTTTTTTGCAGGTTATGCTTGTTTAAATACCGTCCTACGGAACACGAAGCCCGCGAATGAGGCCATCTTTTGTTCCAGGACATGTCGGTCAGTCATTTAGAACATGACGAGGCTCGGTTTCTAATCTGATGAGTTAGAATCGACACCATCATGAAGAAGGGTGAAGATTGGGTCAAGGATCTCGGTAGACAGAATGCAGAAGACATGCTAAAAGTTATAGAGTGGAATGAACAGAATGCAAGTGATTTACCACCTTATGTTTATACATGCTAAATGACGGTTATCCAGAACATCCGTTTCATGAGAATGTAGGTCGTATCCGTTGGACTATCATTCCTCTGAGTTGGCTCTAGTTCATCAGACATGTTTCCCTACGCGTCGCACGAGACCTATGGGTATTCCCTTGAATACTGCGCCGCACTCCTTGCTCAAGTCGGAGCCCTTGCCAAAAGGTATGGACACCGACTAACAATGCATCCCGGTCAGTTCACTCAACTGGGCTCGCCTCGTGAGTCTGTCGTCCGTTCGAGCATTCGCGAACTCGAGTACCACGCCGAAATGCTCGATCGCATGGGTATTGATC
>JBBPNE010000211.1:0-36597 GCA_038090735.1 Xerocomellus amylosporus | reverse complement strand
GCTGAGGTCAGCAATACCACCAGTAAGCCATGTCATAACATTCAGCATTGCCAAGTCTGCAAAGGTATGCTACTAGAGCAATGATAGAAGGCTCAATGGTATCAAATTTTATTATGTATCAGTAGCACGAAACATAGTCAATTTGTGTTGCTGTTGGCAGCAATACCAAATTACCAATAGGCTTGTTGTACCAAAAATTTCGCTAAGTCCAAAATTACTATATATATAGTGCTAAATAACCTACTGTATGTGTGGACTTATGGTGTAGTGGTTTAGTGTCCAGTGTGGTGGGCTATTGTGATGATGTAAGTGCTGGGGTTCGAGTCTGCACACTGCCAACTTTTTTGTCGAATTTTTTCGACCACTGCTCCCGTCACGTGATTTCCCCGCCGACCTCAAACGAACCTCAGACACTTTGTCAATGCAGTGTACAATTGCTGATGTTTGGCCAATGACAAACCAAATGAATGTATTAGGTACTGTGGAGGCATATTTGGCATTATGTACAGGATATACATGGAATTTTCGGCATATATCTCATAAACCTTTACAACAACTGGCAGTGTAGATTATTAGGTTTTGCACCTACACTATGTACTCCAATTGGACGGGACCGAACATCGTGCCTTCTCTCCGAGTTGACCCTTATCGATCTCCGTTATCAATCTCCGCCATTGTTCCACTAGGACTGCTTGGTCGCTCCCCTTTCCCCGACTTTGAGAATGCCACGCAAGCCCTGCTTTTCCTTCCCCTCACGGGCCTATGCGAGATGTTCCCCCCTCCATTGTCACCCAAACCCAATTGCAGGCAACCGCATCGCGATGATGGCAACCGAAGCTACCCGAGGGGCGAGGAAAGGTGGTACTATTGCTGACGTGTTTACGACTCTTGGTTCGAATACCGAAGTCACACCACTCCCCGCACGGTTCTCGGCCGTGAAGAAAGACGTGCTACGTGACATGGGTGTGGCGCCTAATGTGCTTGAGCTGGCCTGGAAAGGAGTGCTGAAAGCTCTTGAACCTCGTGTGCAGGCAATCATTTCCCAGGGAGGAAAGGTGAGCTTCCCCCCGCTTTCTGTGATTTATGTATATTCAATTTTGTGGAGATCATTCCACGTATTTCATACGGGGATGTAAAGGCTGGCTTGTCGGAAAGCCAAAGAGATGCAATCCGTAAGGCGGGCGTTGTAGTTATCACTGGGGGTGTTCCAAAGGAAGTGAGTACATTGCGCTATGACGCGACCGACGCGTTGAAACAACTTGAAGGAAGCATTGAGGTGGAAACTTCAAATCAAAGACTACATCGCAGCGAACCCGGTGAAAGGTATCACCTTGCTTTGAGCCTTCTATCCATAGCGTTCAGCGAATTTATTGGCAGGTTTCCCCGCGGAGAATATACAGGCGTACGAACTGTACAATACGAAACCACAGCTTTACGCGCGTACGCACGTTTCCCTGCTTAATACACAAAAGGCTCTTTTATCCCTTTGGCACTCCTCCACCTCCTTTCCCGCTTCCGTCGATTTCACAACACCCTTAAGTTACTTTGACCGTCTACGTATACGCACTCCGGGAGATCGCTCGTTCACACTTGGTCCACACATTGACGGAGGAAGCGTCGAGCGCTGGGAAGATACAGCATTTAGAAGAGTGTGGACCAAGATTCTCGGTGGTGGACAGAGTGGCTGGGAGACATTCGATCCGTTCGACGCGACTTGGAGGGTGAATGCAAGGCAAGATTTGTACAATGCTCCGTACGTCTTGAATTTTTTTGATCTGAGTTCCTATCTACTTTCTTCCTCGCGTCCGCTTTCGCTGCATTGTTCAGGCAGCATATTTCGTCGTTGAAACGTGTATATTCACGACCTGTTCATGCAACGCAGGAACCAGTGCACGATCCTTCGGTGTTGGCAAGGCTGGACATCTATGTCCTCTGCAGGCGTCAATGAAGGCACCTTGCGCGTCCTTCCCATGCTCTCGCTGGCAACTGCCTACATCATCCTGCGCCCATTCTTCAAACCGCGCGGTATTGCGGCGTGGAGGACGGACCAATCTCGCGGGGAGGCACAGGGCGTAAGTTTGGCCGCGGAGAATTGGGAGTTGAACCTGGAAGGTAGCGAGTTCCCTGGTAGCGTGCCTGGTAAGACCCAGGAACTGAATGAGGTCACACATCCGCACCTGAGACTTGCGGAGACAATGGTATCTATTCCAAGGATTGAACCCGGGGATCAAGTATACTGTAAGCATCCATTACCGCAGGACACTGGATCACACCATGACGAGCAGGGCTGATCGTGACCGACCGATTAGGGCATTGTGATACCGTGCATGCTGTAGAAAGAGAACACAAGGGTAAGGAGGACTCGTCGGTGTTGTACATTCCAGCCGTTCCACTGTGTGTCAAAAAGTGAGGTTCGATGCTTTCGATATTATCCATGGTCGTGAATTTTATATACCAGCGCTTCGTACCTCCGCAGCCAACGGGCTCACTTTGTCCATGGCCTCCCTGCACCGTGAGTCCCAATATATATTGAGAACGTACGCCCGACTCACGAAATATTCCCAAAGCGACTTTCCCGGAGGCGAAGGAGAATCTGGTTTCCTAAACCGGGCAACCCCACAGGACATAACCACCCAGCAAGGCCGTCAGGCGACGGGATTCGAGCCATTCGTTGCTACGAGTGATGCTAATGCGGCACTTGTGGACGAAGCTAACAGGATATTGTTTGGATGAGGTGTTTCTATGAATCACATCGCGGGGATTGGAGCAGCGGGTGACACTGACATTGTCTCCGCACGGGGTCGTTTCCGCATGTAAAAGTCTTCTATGGTTTGCATCTCTATGAAAACGACCGACACTGGTGCATGGATCCGGGATGCTTTGGATTTTGCTTGTCTGCCATCGTGAGCAACGTTCCGCTGTCTTTCAAGAGTGCGGTACTTGTATTCCTATATGCGACTCACGATGACGGCGTGGAAAAACGCGAGTACGACCGCTCGATGCCACGTAGTTATCGATGGGGAAACCATGTTCAATGTGGTGAAGAGGCCTGCCTCTACTGACGCTGTAGGCATTCGAATGCCCGCCTTCAGATTCAGAGTTTCAGAGTGAAACCTTTACTTCTTCATCCCTTCACTCCTTTATTACGGTGAGCCATGGAAGTGAGGTATTTACCTTTCTCCTAGACTGCATTAGCAGCATACTAGTCGGCCAATTACTTCTACTACCGGTTCCCTGACTGGCAACTGCCAAGGATCAAGCCAACTGAACTGGAGCTCAAGCACAAGATGACTCACACTGGCTTACCCTCTACAACTGTCAGAGTCTCTGCAATCTCCGCGGGTATACATACTATGCTCGGCTAGTGCTACAACCTCCTCGACTCTTCTCAAGGCCCAGCTCGCGCAGGGAAGGCTTAGTGACTCCCGCGAGTCCGTCGGAATCGTGCATTAGTACTTTACGCCTGCGTTTCCGTTTCATTCACAATGGATGTCGTGAACACTTACCAGCTCGACGTGGCACTGGGTAATAATCGACGGCGCCAGTACGTGGCAAGTGTAACATCCTGAACCTCCTTGTTGTCGCCTCCGTCTCCGTCGTGTTCTGCGATTCGGACATTCGTCAGTGGCCATAAGTAGTACGATCCACCCACGGAGAACCGGACAATGCTACCGATCAGTGATGGTAACGTTCAACGTCTTGTACAATCCGCCAGCGAGAATGTCCGACTCAGATCTGCGAGACCTATTTGTGACACTGCTGCCAGTGTAACAGCATCGCTTTGACGACTACGACAGGACATTCGAGTCTCAGCCGTGATTGGAGGACGGTCGTCTCTTGCGCTAAATTCGAGCTGCAGGTTGCCGGTACGACGGCTTGCCACATAGACTGGTCTGGTCACCAGACTAGTCGCCGGTTGTGTCCGCTTCTCTCGCTGAGGCCTCAGCGCTGCTCGGACGTTCAACGGGAATTCTCAAAGGACGCGAAGTTGGTCTGTACTCGGTGGTCATCCACGAGTGCGGCGCTGAAAGGTTTTTGTCTTGTTCATTCATGTCGTGGAGACTGGGCGGCAGTGCTTGCGCGTTTCGAACATGAGTACGTACTACGCCTCGTAACCAGGTATGTCATGTTGTCACACATTTTTCATCCACTGGCAGTCTGCCAGTGGCACTGTGTTCTCTGCGACCCCCCTCGACGACGAAAACTAACCGCGTTTGCATGATAATATAGCAGAATATAGCCTATCTGCGATCTGAAACGGCGTTGCTGAGGCCCATAACCACCTGCAGTACTTAGTGGGCAACAGCTTGCAATTTGAACTCGGTTTCAGGGAAGCAGGAACGACCCTGAATTTAGCTTTGGCCTCACGAGGACCGATAACGTTACAACCATGTCTCGCAGACCGGCAGCATTCACACCGCATAAATGGGCGCATGGAAGGTCACCCGAACCCAATTTTCGCTCGAGTAGCAAACCATGGGTCCTCGGTCGCTCACTAAAAGTCTCATCCTCCTCGCAGCAATACGTTATGCATCATCCGCAACCTACTCGAAATCGAGCAGCTTGACCGGCCAAGCTTTCATCGACGCGTTCACCTGGGAAACGAAACCAGATCCCAATTATGGGCGCGTGTAAGCGCGTATTTCGTCGATGGAATTCAAGTTCTCTGATGCGCAGCGTTGTAGGAACTACATCGATCTTGCGACAGCACAATCCAAGGGACTTGTGTCCGTCTCTGGGAATCAAGTCACTTTACGCGCGGATAGTACCACAACACTCAATTCAACGGGACCGGGACGCGATTCGTTCGATCTCGTATCCGTAAACCAGTATACCACTCATGTCGCCATGCATGTGCTTTTACTTGCATTGTCGAGTTAATCTCACCCGTTTCAAAGTTTTGACATTGCGCATATGCCTGAAGGTTGCGGCACTTGGCCAGCTGTTTGTGCGTTACCTACCCACTTTCCCGTGTAATATGTCACAGCGCTCACACAACCGATCACACAGGGTCAGTTGAACTGCAGTCGTTCCCTGTTAGCGTCACTCACCGAGGGTAACAAATGAACTTTTTAGGGTGTGTCCTTTCTCAACGACTCTATCATTAGGCTGACGATTAATTTATTGTAGGAGCTTGGCGACGACTGGCCTAACGGGGTATATTTTCTTCGAATTATATCATTCATGCGCTGAGATGGAATGCATTAGGGAGAAATCGACATCGTGGAAGGTGTCAACAATCAGTCCCCTGATACAATTACCTTACACACCAGCGCAAGTTTGTCCTTCATCCCACTATCTATCCACGCCGACCACCTGATTTACAAACACCATAGATTGCACGATGCCTTCGGCGCGAGTGATGACCGGGTAAATAAAGATGCTCTATTACGTCGATCAGAAGGATGCTCACCACGGTATGATAGAACGAGCCAAGGAAACAATTGCGATGTGAACGAAACGGACAATGCGTCTTGCGGTGTTACGGTCAACTTGCCCAATAGTTTTGGTCCATCATTTAATTCAGCCGGTGGAGGATGGTAAGTCCTATTCCTTCATTCCTTACATTACCATGATGGAAAATGTTAGGTATGCAATCGAGCGCACACCCTCGTTTATCAAGGTCTTTTTTTGGCCGCGAAAGAGTATAATTATTCCGAAAGACGTGACAAGTCCTGGTTCAAAGATCGATACAGACAGCTGGGTATGGATGTTTGCGGCGAGATCGAAACAGATGCTGAAATATTTCACAGGGAGTACCTTCGGCATACTTTCCGAGCAGCGCGAGCTGTGATTTTGCGACCCACCTGAGTGCATTCAACATCGTGATAGATCTTGACTTTTGTACGTGGCTTCTCCCCAACCGCAGTCCAGGCGCAGCGCACTGATATTCTTATCCACCCCCCTCTCACAGGTGGCGCGTGGGCTGGAAACGCTCAGGTTTACAACGCGTCTGGTTGTCCGTCGACTTGTGCCGGTTAGTTGTTGTTCGTGCGCGAAAACTCATGATCTCAACTTCTGGTAGATTATGTGGATTCAAATCCCTCGGCATTCAGAAATGCCTACTTCAGTTTCAATGCATTGACTATTTACGAGTAGGCGGGGGTAAAATTGATTTGTGGGATGGTTGGCATTTTGGTTTGTGTCAATGGTGCTGGGGGCTAGAGATGAATCTAGTTATTCCAATGCTTTTAGGATGTGAATTTCTTGGCGGTGGTCATTGATCGACGCGTTTCGTGTAACTGCTTCATCTCGACGTGGTTATACGAGAAGGGGCTATAGTACGCATGACATCACGGACATAAAGACCGTTGTGCCTGTCTGTTTCTCGCTCGAAGGCGGTCCGACCATCCGTCTGTCTTGGCATCGACGTCAGTGGAACGAAGTCGCTTAGGAAAACTCAGTGTCGAATAGTGCGTAAAAGTATGTATACTGGTAACTCGGCGTAGAGGCAAAATTTCCTTCGCCTCCCCTTCCTTGTCTACATCCATGCATGCCTGGAAATTCCCATCTTGGTTTTCCGACTGAATAGTTCATGTGCGAGGTGGTATCGAAATGCAGATGAAACCCACGCGTGGGATCGGACAGTCTACAGATGGGTGAATCAATGGCGGGACATGAACGCAGATCGAGAGACAAGGTGCTGGTGGCCAATATCCGTTGACGGAATCCAGGGTGACGACAGTTTGGACAACTTGGACGACATACCTTGAGGTGAATGTGTGCTAGGGGTCCCGTGCTGTTCATACGGGTGTTGCCAAGCATCGACGGCATGATGGCCCGGGTGTAGACACCCAATCTGAAGACAGCGGTAAGATGTTCGATGTCCGCTTCCGGCTTGAACCTGCCGGCGAGTCCACATGTTCTGGATGACCTGCCTGTCAATGTCTTTCGTGCGAAGCCGTTCCGGATCAAAGTGCATCGAAACTATCCACGGATCAGTGTGTGTTCCTGATGAGGTCCTCACGCGAGACGTTTGATCGTTCAGGCACCTCTACCATCTTGCTCAAGTGTACTCTGAATCGGACCGGAAAGCGAATTTGACGTGCTAAAACCCCAGCCGTTACGTGTTGGTTGTGATCCGGGGTTGAAGCTCTGAACTTCGGCCGGAGACAGAACGACTCGTAACGGAAAGGCCTGACAACACCGCTGTTTCAGAATGAAGGAACAGAAGAAAACAGCAATAACAATTGGGTCATTAGTGTTTCGCTCCCATGGGATTCTTATTCCTGTCTAGTGCATTCCTGTTGGCCGTTAGAGCTCAAAGGTGGTCTCTAGGTTGAGAACTGACCCGCGTCGGAGGGTTTAATAAGGAGCCGTGGGTAGGGATCACCAAAGGCTCAGCTCACTCAGTGTCCAAGAAAAAAATCTCACTACATCGAATAATTCATCGTGACACCGGACGTAAACCGTAGTGGCGAGAGGGCTGCACTCCAGCCAAATTTCAGTTGGCTATGGTCGGGTTCTTCGTGCTCGCGGAGCGACGGAAGCGTGTACCTCACTGGAGCAGCAACTTGCCATAGGGGACTTGCTCTTGGTTTTTTTGAACGGTGAGAAAGAGCATGACCGGGTGGTATATACGAATCTAGCCCAGCTGGTGTGAATGTTTGTGGACGGCCATTTGGATGGTTGGAAGATCAGGGAGGACGTCACGTCCTCCCAAATAAGGAACAGTGTAGCGGCCGACAAATCAACAACCTTCTCTGCCATTTTCCACATCCCTCGATCCGCGTCCCCCCCCTCCTCAATCATTTGCCTCCGATCTTCGTCCATCCACCGTATTTTCCTCCTCATGTCCCTTAACACCCTCCCGTACGATCTTTTATTTAACATCGCGCAGTATCTCGCCATCGACGATGTCCACAATCTCCAAGCGGTGAGCACCCCACTTACGCCATCTCGTCGGTCTGCATTACTCACCCGGATCGTTTCCGGATCACAGACCTGCAAATCGCTTCGGACGTTCACTCTCACTCGACCCGTCTACCGTGCGCTCGCACATGGCTTGCTCGCTCGCTCTCGACCCTTGCCTCTCCCAGCCTTCCAACGCCTCTCGGACCTCTCTACCCCAAGCCTCATCAAGGCGGTCGACAGAGCTCATAGTTTTGAAAAAGCATGGAGAGTTCGCGCACCTCGTCCCGCAAGGTCCCCGTTTTCGTTGTCTCCATCCCCATCCACTTCATCCGACAGACCCAGCCAATGGTACACAAAGATATCCGCCCCTCCAAACGAAGAGATCGATTGGTTATCACCGATAACGTCTTCGTACACCCTTTGTGCAACTAAGAGTGGTCGCGTCATTTGCTGGGACGTTGCGCGCGACGTCTGTCTCGCAGAGTGGGACCCGCGGACGCTTTCCAGGCAACGTGGCAGCAATGAGCGTGTTTCCAAAGATGGCCACAAGATAGATCGACACAAATCAAAGGAAGACGGCGACGATAACGACGACGATGGTCAAGAGGACGTAGACGCTGAAAAGAAATGGGAATTATGGAAATGCCGGGTCGAATTCGACGAACGAGCAGTATACTTTACAATGGCAAGAGTTCTCGAGGGATCGTAAGTGTTACACTGCACGCTCATGCGCCGTTTCTAATCCGGATCAACAGCTATGACGACAACCGAGTAATGGAGTTCGTTCTGATGAAACTTTCGTTCCCTCCAGAAGTGCGGGAATACCCCTCTCCGTTGTCCCAACCCTTGTCATTCACTCCCGAATCTCTCTGCTGCTCCCCTCCCAAGAGTAGAGCGAACTCTCCCCCACCTTCGTCCCAGGGATCATCCCCACAGGACTCAACTCTCCACGCATTCGGCACGGCTACAGACCCCGCCCACCCTACACGTTCGCCCCTGTCCACGCGGACCACGTCACCTCTTCCTGATTGCACAGATTGTTACCGAGAGCCGCCGACGCATACAATTTGCCCCTGCGCAGCCCCTTCTGTCTATCCGACCTATCCTGGCGGTCGCTTTGTAGGTACTCGAGGTTCTCGGCGAGCGGGGATTCTTTTCGAAACTCTTTCGCAACCCACACACGACCATAAGCCCATCTTCTTTCCGCTGACATCCTTCCATACAACCGGAGTGGTTATGAACGTTTTCTTGTTGGATCCACCGCGCCGCCTCTTGAGCGCGTTCGTATGGGTAGCGAGCAGTAACACTATCGGTGAGCAACTGAGAGGGCACGGCTGCGCTTCGCATATTGATCACTAGACACTTTCTAGGATTGTATGTCTTGCTGGATTGGACTAAAGATGAATATGTTTTCGTGGACACTGGTGTCGGCTGTGTAAGTTCATGGTTCTCCTGTGCGACGGTTCATCATGAACCGTCCGAGCACATCCGGAGGTATGTCTGACACGCAAAATAACATTACAGCTTATATCATCAAATTGGTCTTGCATCTTGCACGAGGACCAAATAGTAATTCACTCGGAAGAAGCAGACGCCGCTTACCAACACTTTTATCCTCTCAATATTCTCCGCAACTTCATCAAACCCCGCAAGCCCAGCCTTCTCGCAAATCACATCCATAGCCGCGACTGTGAACCAACGAATCACGACCCACCGCGCAATTTTTGCCGTGATGACTTGCCCGTTATTTCCATTCAACTATCGCCAATGAGATCGATATCGAAAAAGTTCGTCTTCCCAGGCGTTCAACCCAGTTCTGTCGAAGTTGTCAATCTCGTCTTCACCACCGACCATCACGTAGAAGATAACGGGGAAACTTCTGGTGACGCTCACAGTCCACCGCCAGCCGCCGAGGAACAACCCCATTCTGGACCGTCGACTGCCGCTATACCAGCGGAGAAGTCTAGAGAGGCCAGCGAGCAGGACACATTTCCTGACGACGGCTCGGAGCACGGTTCGGAAGATGACGATAGGTGGTCGCAGGAAGCCGTGGCAGAAAGCTCAAGAACGAAGGGAAAGGGAAGAGCTGATAGCGAGGGTATTGTTGACGAGTGTGAACCGGGTCCATCATCGAAAGGAGCGAAAGACAAGGGTAAAATGCGGGAAGTGGATGCCGAACCGGGACCAAGTGGAGAGATAAAAGTCCAATCTTCGTCGGCGTCGCATCAGAGCTCCCCTGGTACTGCCCATTCGGCTTTGAGCGTATCGATAACAGTGCAACCCTTCGTGCCCTCTACGACGTCATCACCGGCCCCAAACCCGTATCCTTTCCCGCCATGGTATCCCGAGTCAGCTCACTTCGTTCGACAGTGGTGGCCCACACTACATGGAGTTCCTCGACTAAGTTGTACAGTCGTTCTCCTCGCTGCCCACGACCCCGATACCCACCGCACTCGATTTGTACTGGCGCAACACTACTTCCGCGTCCCGATCGTCCGCGAATCATCGGCGTCGAGCGCGCCAACCTCCGAAGCTCACACAAACAAGGAAGGCGACGATGAGATGCTTCACCTGTGGTACGTCTCTACGCCGTTTGAAGTCGTCTGTGTGCTCGATGGGTCGGGCGACAACGATGACGACGAGGAAGCGAGTGACCGACCACGTCCCCTTGTCGCCGTCGACTTTGGACACGCTGTCTGGATCGAATATGCTGGGGAACCGGGGGGTGTCTATGGTGTGGATGCGTCGCGACTCGTAGGCCATGCGCCGTTTTCAGACAGTGAAGACGATGACGATGACGATGACGAGGCCCTGTTTGCAAGCATGTCGGATGACGGGAGCAGGTCGGCGTCGGCGTCGGCGCCGAACGGCGCGGGGTGTCATCACGACCTGCCTGGACGCGCCGCGAGCGAGTCGACGAATCCACACGACGGAGACGGTACGATATTCGACCCACGGCGACACCGCGTGCCGAAATGTCTTCGCTTCGTCACGTTCCCACCTGTCTTTACCGCGGTGGATCGGAAGCGGGAGAAGCCTGGGGAAGGGCGTTTTTGGCGCGAGGAAGCGGTCGTGCGTACGCTCGAGATTCCAGAGGAGCTTGATTTGGATGGGGTAGAGACGATCAACATTGATCAGAGTCAGGGGGCTGTGATTTTGTCGGTCAAGGAAGGCAAGATTTTCATTTTGAGGTATGAGTGAGCGAAGGGTGCGTGTATTGCGGAGTTGGTCGATGGGTGTATGACACATGGATGGACCGGTTGATGAGTCTGCAACATATGATGTAGCAAGCGGGGATTTAGATGGTCTGTACATGTTGGCCAGAGTAATAGTAATATCCAGTCATTGCTAAGGCACCTGCAGCCAAAAAGTACAGAATGTCTGCCATTTCGTGCTCGACGCGCGCTCGGACCTGTGGCACCTGCTCGTCCGTGTCGATTGGCCGCTTTCCGAATGATAAGAGGGAAATACAATGCGGGACTTCAAGTTGCATGCATGGCCACAACACTGCCAGTGGGCAAAGGTATTTCATTTCATTTCGTTTCGCATTTCACTGCACGTGGCGATACTATCGATGATGCTACTATGTACTATCATCTGTGGTTCTGCGCCCGGGTCATATAAAACTCGTTATAAATGTGCACGACTGACGTTTCCGATGGATAATAAGTGTTGCTGGCTTAGGCTGCAGGGCGGCCTGGATTCCTTCTAGAAGTGGAAGCGTTCAAAGCAGGCCGAGGTCATGGGGCGTTGCCTCGTGCCCGTGGGCCACAGGACGGGTACAACCCTAACGCGGCGCGGCGCAACTTGAATGGCAACACCGTGGTAACGATGCGGTCATGGAACGTGTAGCTTAGCTAACAAGCCTGCCTGGAACCTCGCTCGAGGAAGGGTGTCCGCGCACAGGATAGTGAGCTTTCCACCTTTGTTTCTACCCCCGCTCTATCCCCTGCCAGAACCGTCGCCGTGGATTGTGCTCAGTACGCCTGTCTACAAAGGTAAACCTATCTCTCGCATCTCTGACGACAGCCCGGCCGTCTGAACGTATTTGCAGCGACCTCTTTATCAGTCCTCGGCGACCCTTTACGCCTGGACTGCTTAGCCACCCACTAGATATCCATCACTTGCTGCTCGCCACTTGTCAGAGTTGTCGATCCTCCATCGAAACAACACACGCTCGTCGCCATGTCCATGTTCGGCCTCTGGAGCAGTGGGACCTCGACCCCGAAACGAAGCAACACGCTTAAACCCGCACCTCTCACTCCCAAACTCACGACCACTACATCCCCCGAATACCCACCTCCCGTGGGACAGGACGCACAATGGGAATACGTTAAACCCGGGTCACCTTCGTCGCCCGACGTCGACGACGAGGCCACGCCCGAGAGTCTCGGATATAGCCAGGTGGACAGCCGTGACCACCCACCCTTACCCCCGCTTCCGTCTATTCGGTGGCATGAGGAGAGGGACCAATTGCGTCAACAGCTCGATGCGGCGATCGCCGCACAGCACAAGGCGGAGAGTGACCGTGACCGGTGGGAACGAAAGGTGCTAGATGCGCGGTCCAGTGCCCGCTCGGAACGGGAACGGGAAAAGGACGGGTCTTCTGCCAGGAACCGCCGCGAGCGGGAACGGGACAAGGAGAGAGAGCTTGGCGCGGCTGCCGCCGTCGTGACAGACGCACTCAAGGAAGAGAACGAGAAACTGAGGACCATGCTGCAGCAACAGACGAAACAGCTGGACGCTGCACGGGAGGAAATGAAGCAGGAGCACTCGCAGTTACAATCTAATGCGGAAAAACTGAAGGGAGAGGTGGATGCCGCTCGTGGGGCGCACAAGGAAGAGGTGGAGACGTTGAGAATGAGCTTACAGGAGCACGTTCTGCGGATTGAGCACCTAGCGGGTGACCGCGAGCGCGTACGGAAAGATAGAGAATCCGTCAGAGCGAATCTCGGTGCGGAGATCGACCAGCTGAAGCTGTCGCACGCAAAAGAGACCGAACAGTTCAAAACAACGCTCGAAGAAGTCAACCGTGACCGAATCCAGGCACATTCAGAGCTACGGAAAGCCAGAAAAGCGCTCGACGGATATGCTGCCCAGCTGGACGACGGCCTTCGCGAAATGGATCGTCTTCGCCGTGAACTCTCCAGTACGAAGGAATCGAGTCGGATGGCTGCCGAGCTCAAGCAGCGTCTAGGCATTCAGAACAAGGAGCTTCACATTGCACGGGAGGAATCGTCAGCGCTGAAGAAAGAATTCAATCAACTCGTGACGCTCCTTGAGGACCGGACCTCGGAGCTCAAAGGCGCGCAGAGTTTCCTCACCACGGCTGACGCCTTTTCTGGCGTCGAGGTCACCAGTACTCTTCAGAAGCTTAACGCAGAAGTGCTGCAAAGCACTGCGTTCATGGCGGAGTCCATGGTTGAGCTGTTCTTCCATGAGACGACGCAGCGAGTGTCCAAGACGGATGAACAACTAGCAGCTTGCAAACGAGCATCGGCTGCGATCGGAGGCGTCATCGTCCATTTTCTCGGCACAAAAAAACATGGGGACGATCCCATTTTGATACAGATCGCGTTCCAGGCGTACCTGACATATCGTTTGGGTTGGATCGCATGTGCTTGGATCATCGGCGGGGACGAGAACCATAACCAGTTCATCGAGGCAATCTACCAAAGCGTGCACGAAAAAGGTGAGTCGTCGCTGCTCAAAAAACAAGCTACCAGACGAAATACTCACGCACATAATTAGAGGCACAGGCGATCGCTGGCCGCTGGCGCGCTCTCACGCGTGCGCACGTCCCATCAACATCACTCGACGATTCACAGCTCGCGTTCCAAATTGCGACCAAGATGATTTCCGGCCTCGGGGATATCCTCCTCACCACTGGATGCACAGCACCAAAGTCGGACATTACTTCCGCCCTCACTTCCAAATTCGCCGAGAAACTCTCCTTCTTGGTCTCCTTAGCCATGCGTGTGAACAAGATCGTCGGCGAGGACGTTACCTCGGGTGATTTTGAGGTGTTGGCAGTTCCGCCAGCGACCGCATTCGATGCGAAGACGATGGAGGATTCGTACGACGATGGGCAGTCTGCAAAGGCAAGAGGGAACGACATGTCCAAGGTACTGTGTGCGACAGACCTGGGTCTGAGGAAGAAGACGCGGGTGGGAATGACCGGGGAGAAACAGTGGGAGACAATGGTCATGCTCAAGCCCAAGATCGCACTCGAGTCAGTCGTTGAGATTATGGATGAGTGAGCAGGCTGCGTTGATGACCCGAGCCTCGTCCTTGCAATGTGTAGTATGCCCTTTACGCGTTTTTGCCCTGGTCTTTGTGCTGTATTGCGATGTATGATAGGATAGTCTTGCGTGTCGTATTTTCCGAAGACTGGGTGCTGGAGCCTGCCAGATGTGCCGTCGTACCATTCCTGTTATCGTCATGGCACGAGTACGCAACGCACACAACTAGGTCCATCTCGCTGCTGCAAGCCGATCTGAACAACTTACCGGGATAGCAAAATGAGGATTGGTGTGCCACGAGCGTATGCGCGGACAATTTTTAGCAGCACTGGAGTTGACGGATATGATGCGTTATGTGGGAGTCGACTGTACACAGTACCCGCTGGCACACAAGTCGTGGACGAGGAAAAACAACATGAATTCTCAGCGAAACTGGCAGATACAGCCCGTTGCAGAACGAATTATGACGTACAATGCACTGTTGTAAATGCACATCTCCGATTGAAAACATCCCAAATTTGGATCGTTGTAAGTGGGACTTCTGAATCTTCTTCTAGCTGGGACTCATCTCGACAACCATCGGCTTGACATCGTTGGAATCGGGCGACGTTTTCAAAGCATGGGTGGCTTGCTGAGACGAGGGCTGACGACAAATTGCATGCCGAGTTGGTGCCGAGAGCTTCTCATATTTACACTCCGAATGTCTCTAATTTTGGAAGCGGTCGATCGTTCTGCAACGTGGCTGTAAGTGCTTAGTCAGCCTCGGCCAGTAGAGCTACTCGCGACCCATTCTACTACGGCGTACGGCCTACGAACCACCATCAACTTACGTTGGAATGGCGTCGCGTTTTCGACGAGGGTGTTCAAATGCCAAATAGCGCCATGTGCACAAAGGCCCGCCATCGAACATGAGAACCTGGAGCCTCCTACATTGTCTGGCGACCAGGCTACCTCACAGGCGAGACCCGAGACAAAGTTCTGCTCGAGCTATACGTCACACAACCAATGTCATGATCCTATAGTGTATTTATTGCGCCATACTGACACCCGAGATTTCCTTTCCCGCCAGGTGATCTTCGCAGCCCCGAAATTGGAAGGCAAGAAGGTTTGACAACGCGCTGTATGGTTCTCACGAGGGGGTCGGGCGAGGCTGCGACGAGGCGGAGGTCCAAACACCACCATATTCCATCTTGATTTCTCTTCACTTGCTGCAGCTACGAAGATTATCATGCGGATTTTCCTCCCATCCCTGCTCATCCTTGTCTTGCCCACCACGCATGCTACACCGGCCGGTAGCGGTGCAGACGTCATGCACATGAACAATGTTTCGGAGGGTTCCGGGGGTAGGCTTCTTACTTCACTTTCAAATGCAAAATTTTCAACTCTAAGCCGTTGGTTCACTAGATACAATTAAGATAGACACCCGTGCTTGTGAGTACAAAGCTGTCCAGATCGAAATGGGTGCTCATGTTCACCGCAGCATTCCTGGACCCGGCTTACATTATCGAGAGCATACAAAGTAAGCATACTCCGAGTCCTAAACTTAGTACCCTTTATCCTATTCTGGTCTCGCGGTCGCAGATGCATACCTTCCGTCGGCTCTTCGCATGGCAGGTGCAATCCAGGCTCTTGTGGCACCCAAGCCATCCCCCGACTTTTGGGAAATAGCGATGAAATCCGAGAAAACGTTACAGGATTATATTCCCCGCTTGCTCGAATCTGCCGCCACATATTTCAAATCGACCAGTTTCACCGACATCAAATTTGCTATGAACCACATTGTCAATGCCACCGCCACTTTTCGCGACAACATCAAGGGCGCTCTGGATGCTCGCCAGATCACCTTTGATACGCTCACTGAGGAGCTTGAAGGGATTTTTGTGGCGATACAGAACGACCTGGAGAAAATCCCACCCCCTGATAAGGCACCTGGCCACGCTGAAAGGGAAGAAATGGTTGACAAGGTTCTGGACGATAGCTCGCGGGAACTCAGAAAACTTGCTACGCGCTACGGAATTGAAGAAGAAGTCGTTGAAACTTACATACTCGCTTTGAAACCACAGGTGCAGGCACTCATAGTCGCAGTTGGTATGTCCAATCCGCATTCCGTGATAAGGGTGATCTGAACCTGCCGACTTATCGCATAGGTGATATCAATGAGCAGCATCCCAGACTCCTCCCCGTTCTTGCGTTCAGTGTTGCCGCCCTGCTCATTCCCGAATCGTGGATACTTAGGCCTTTTCTAAGCTTGTTTGGCTTCGGACCTGCTGGTCCTATGAAAGGTGCGTTCAAACGCTAGAACCACGCGTTCGAAGCTCAAGTTAATGCTATAGGTTCGGCTGCTGCTTGGTTGCAAAGACGTTTTTGGGGCGCTGCAGTACGAGCTGGTAGCTGGTTCTCTTGGCTCCAGGGAGCCGGAATGGGTGTAATTCCGAAGTGGGCTGGGTTCGTCACTAAAATGCCCCTGTTGGTTGGAGGTCTATTGGCAATGTCGCTCCCCTGTTTCAACCGTAGATAAACTGGTCGCATGCCTTTGTCCACCTTTTTGTTCTACCATGTTCAAATGACGTCGTGCTACTGTGTCAGGTTCCATTGCCAAATCGAACCCCGTGGTGCAGAAATCAGGTCTGTCATCGATCGTGAGGACAAACTTGAGGACCCAGGGCCTTATGCAGGCAAGAATTCGTGACCAAGTTCTGCTCGGGCTATACGCTGCGTGGGATACGACCAATGTGACGTATTTCCTGGACCATAGTGAGCATCCGGCTTTTCTTTCATGCCTGGCGATCTTCGCAAGCTGAAATTGGAAGGTAAGAAGGTTTGACGATATGCTCTATAGTTCTCACGGAGAACCGTCTCGCACCGATGAACGTTAACAACCTAGGGGTAACGAGGTGAGTATTGGTGTGCCACGAGCGTATGCGCGGACAGCTTCTAGTAGCACTGGAGTTGGTAGATATGATGGCGTCCGAGTCAACTTGAGGCGACTCATCTGCGAGGGCTGCTGAACCAGTGCCAGTGCCGGTCCTAAGAGCGAGCTGGACAGGACCGTGGATTCGTATGGTGCATCCGAAACTTCAAGTATATATATGTAGTGACCCTCGGACTTGGCACACAAGTCGCGGGCGAGGATGAACCGGCCGCGAACTTGCTGGTGGATAAGTACTTAGTCAGCCTCGGGATGCGTAGTCTAGTAAGCAGCCTCATGTAGCGAATAGACTCGTGGTCATACAGCTCACAAACCACCAGCAAATGCGAATGTTCGAATGGCGTCGCGTTTCCGACGATGGCCTGTTCGAATGCCAAATTTTAGCGTTATCTGGTGCAAAAAAGGCCCGCCATCGAACGTGAGGCCAAAATTGAGGACGAGTGCTGCCCTGGACGGTAACAGTACATACGTAGGAAACTCTACAGTTGCAGAGGGTAACAGTGGTAGGGTTCTTACTTTACTTTTAATTGAAAAGCTTTAATCTCGGCCTTTGGTGTACCAGGTACAATCAAGACAGACTCCCGGGCACGCAGTGAGCACCAAGCCGTGCAGACTGAAATGCCAGTGCTTATGTTCATCGCAGCATGCCTGGGCCCGTATTACATTGTCGAGAACATAAAAAGTAAGCTTACTCTTATGCCTACACTTTATCCTATCCTCATCTCAATATCGCAGAGGCATACCTCCCATCGACTCTTCGTAAGACGGGCGCAATCCACGCTCACGTGGGATCCAAGCCACCACCCTCTGACTTTTGGGAAATGGCGACTAAATCGAAGAATATTTTGCAGGATTATGTTCCCCGCCTACTTACAAACGCGGCCGCGTACTTTAAATCTACCAAATTTACAGATATTACATCCGCTATGAATCACATCGTCGACAACACCGCCAATTTTCGCAACAACATTAAAGGCACTCTGGATGCTCACCATACCACCTTTGATACACTCGCCAAGGAACTTGAAGGTGTTTTTATGGCAATAGTGAACGACCTGAAGAAAACTCCTCTCCCTGACAAAGCGCCTGGCCACGCCGAAAGGGAAGAGATAGTTAACAAGGTCCTAGACGATACCGCGAGGGCACTCAAAAAACTTTGTGCACACTACGGAATAGAGGAAGAGGCCGTTGCAGCTTACCTACTTGCTTTGAAACCACATGTACAGACACTCATAGTTGCAGTCGGTATGTCGACCCCGCCTTCCGCGCTAAGTTTGGATCTGCTAATTTGTCACACAGGCGATATCAATGAGGAGTATCCCCAACTCCTCCCCACTCTCGCATTCAGCATTGCCGTCTTGCTCATTCCAGAATCGTGGATTCTTAGGCCCTTTCTAAGCTTGTTTGGCTTCGGACCTACGGGTCCCGTCAAAGGTGTGCTGAAAGACCGGAACTGCACATTCTAAGCTCAACTTCTCTAGGTTTTTCTGCTGCTTGGTTGCAAAGTTATTTTTGGGGGGCTGCAGTGGAATCTGGTAGCTGGTTTTCTTGGCTCCAGGCAGCCGGAATGGGTACCATGCCGAAGTGGGCTGGGCTCGTCACCAAATTGCCCCTGTTGGCTGGAGGTCTATGGGCAATGTTGCTTCGCCGTGGCAAACGTGGATAAACTGGGCGCATGCCTTTGTCCACCTTGTTCATTTTTCCTGTATTCTTGGGCCGCTGAATAAATGTAGCATACATCCAGGCTGCGCATGTACATCATCCTCACGAGATCAAGGTACGTGTGAGTGATTCCTTTCCTCCACTCAAGATCCTCTTGCAGCATGCCCAACCGACCATCTTGTACGGACTATCCTGTCAATACCTGTAGTAACCTACTGGCCACGTGCACCTTTGTACGACCGTTCATACAACACCGCAGTGAAACGGATTCCAGTACTACAGCGTCCATTACATTTAACATTTACATAACATCGCACGATAACATACGATCGGGTAATTATGCATATACCCCGAGGGTGGGTGGCCTTTCGTGATGGACGTTGCAAATCCATGGGTGGCATGAGGAGAGGGACCGATTGCGTCAACAGCCTGCTCGATGCGGCGCTCGCTGCAAAGCGCAAGGCAGAGAGTGACCGTGACCGGTGGGAACGAAAGGTGGTAGGTGTGCGGTCCAGTGCCCGCTCTGAACGAGAACGGGAAAAGGACGGGTCTCCTGCCAGGAACCGCCGCGAGCGGGAACGGGACCAGGAGAGAGAGCTTGGCGCGGCTGCTGTCGTCGTGACAGACGCACTCAAGGAAGAGAATGAGAAACTGAGAACCATGCTGCACGGGAGGAAATGAAACAGGAGCACTCGCAGTTACAGTCTAAGGCGGAAAAACCGAAGGGAGAGGCGGAGACGTCGAAAATGAGCTTACAGGAAAATGTTCTGCGGATTGAGCACCTAGCGGGTGACCGCGAGCGCGTACGGAAAGATAAAGAATCCGTCAGAGGGAATCTCGGTGCGGAGATCGACCAACTGAAGCCGACGCACGCAAAAGAGACCGAACAGTTCAAAACAACGCTCGACTCGGAAGAAGTCAACCGTGACCGAATTCAGGCACATTCGGAACTGCAGGGAGCCAGAAAATCGCTCGATGGATACGTTTCCCAGCTGGACGGCAGCCTTCGCGAAATAGATCGTCTTCGCCGTGAACTCTCCGATATGGGGGGGTCGAGCCGGATGGCTGCCGAGCTCAAGCAGTGTCTAGGCATTCAGAGCAAGGAACTTCACAGTGCATGGGAGGAATCGTCAGCGCTGAAAAAAGAATTCAATCAACTCGTGACGCTCCTTGAGGACCGGACCTCGGAGCTCAAAGGCGCGCAGAATTTCCTCACCACGGCTGATGCTTTTTCTGGCGTCGAGGGCACCAGCACCCTTCAGAGGCTTAACGCAGAAGTGCTGCAAAGCACTGCGTTCATGGCGGAGTCCATGGTTGAGCTGTTCTTCCATGAGACGACGAAGCAAGTGTCCAAGACGGATGAACGACTAGCAGCTTGCAAATGAGCCTCGGTTGCGATTGGAGACGTCGTTGTCCATTTTCTCGGCAGGAAAGAACATGGGGATGATCCGATTTTGATACAGATTGCGTTCCAGGCGTACCTGACATATCGTCTATGTCAGATCGCATGTGCTTGGATCATCGGCGGGGACGAGGACCATAACCAGTTCATCGACGCGATCTACCAAAGCGTGCACGAAAGGGGTGAGTTGTCGCTGCTCAAAAACAGCTCCGACGAAATACTCACGCACATGATCAGAGGCACAGGCGATCGCTGGCCGCTGGCGCGCCCTCACGCGTGCGCACGTCCCATCAACGTCACTCGACGATTCACAGCTCGCGCTCCAAATCGCGACCTAGACGATGCTCCCCGGCCTCGGGGATATCCTCCTCACCACTGGATGCACTGCGCCAAAGTCAGATATTACTTTGGTTCTCACTTCCCAATTTGCCGACAAATTCTTCTTCTTGGTCTCATTAGCCATGCGTGTGAACAAGATCGTCGGCGAGGACGTTACCTCGGGTGATTTCGAGGTGTTGGCAGTCTCGCCAGCGACCACATTCGATGTGACGACGATGGAGGACCCATACGACGATGAGTGGTCTGCAAAGGCAAGAGGAAACAACATGTCGTTGAGATTATGGATGAGTGAGCAAAATTGATGAACCGGGCCTCGTCGCTGCAATGTGTAGTATGCCCTTTACGCGGTTTTGCTCTGGTCTTTGTGCTGTGTTGCACTGTATGATAGGATACTTAGTCTTGCATGCCCTATTTTCCAAGACTAGGTGCTGGAGCCTTGCCCTCGTACCGCTCTTGTTCAAGTTATTGCCATGGCACGAACACGCAACGCACACAACTAGGTCCATCTCGCTGCTGTAAGCCGATCTGAATATTTTGCACGTCTGAAGATGAACAACCGAGGGATAACAAGGATTGGTGTGCTACGAGCGTACCATGTGCGGACAATTCTGGTCACACACCATGACTGACATGATGACGTGAGCTGGACTGTCAGAACGAGTCGCGGATGAGGAAAAACAACGTGAATTCTCAGCGAAACTGGCAGATAAGTCGGGAAGTGTTCACCAATGTCACGATCCTACGACTCGGATGTGTTCTTTGCGACATACTAGTACTGACTCGTCCGTTTTTTTTTCCAGCTGGGTGATCTTCGCAACCTGAAATTGGAAGGTAAAAACGTGTTGTATGGCTCTCACGGACGGACTGAAGGGCTGAAGTCTACACACCACCTGATATTCCACTTCACTTGCTGCGGCTACGAAGACTACTTATTATGCGGATTTTCCTCCCATCCCTCCCCATCCCTGCTTTGCCCACCACGCGTGCTACACCTTCCAGTAGCAGTGCAGACGTCAGCGTACATGTCAACAATGGGGTTTCGGAGGGTTCCGTGGGTAGGAGTCTTGTTATACTTTCAAATGCAAAGTTTTCAACCTTAGCCTTTGGTTCACCAGATACAATCAAGACAGACTCCCGGGCTTGTAAGTACCAAGCTATCCAGATCGACAGGGCTTATGTTCATCGCAGCATTCCTGGACCCGTCTTACATACAAAGTAAGCATATTCCTAAACCTACCCTTTGTCCTATTCTCATCTCGATGTCGCAGGCGCATACCTCCCATCGGCTCTTCGCATGACGGGTGCAATACAAGCACTTGTGGCACCCAAGCCATCCCTGCCTGACTTTTGGGAAATGGCGATGAAATCCGAGAAACATTTGCAGGATTATGTGTCCCGCTTGCTCGAATCTGCCTCTGCAAACCTCAAATCGACTAAATTCACTGATATTAAGTTCGCTATGAACCACATTGTCAGTGCCACCGCCACTTTTCGCGCCAACATCAAGGGCACTCTGGATGCTCACCATGTCACTTTTGATGCGTTCACTGAGGAACTTGAAGGGATTGTTGTGGCGATAAAGAACAACTTGGAGGAGAAAATTCCACACCCTAACAAGGCACCTGGCCATGCTGAAAGGGAAGAAATGGTTGACAAGGTCCTAGACGATACCGCGCGGGGACTCATGAAACTTGCTACGCGCTACGGAATTGAAGAAGAAGTCGTCACAACTTACATATTCGCTTTGAAATCACAGGTGCAGGCACTCACAGTCGCAGTCGGTATGTCTAATCCACGTTCCGTGATGACGGTGATCTGAACCTACCAACTTATCGCATAGGCGATATCAATGAGCAGCACCCTCAACTGCTCACCACTCTTGCATTCAGTGTTGCAACCTTGCTCATCCCCGAATCGTGGATACTTAGGCCTTTTCTAAGCTTGTTTGGCTTCGGACCCGCTGGTCCTGTCAAAGGTGCGCTGAAACACCAGAACCACACATTTGAAGCTCAAGTTAATGCTGTAGGTTCGGCTGCTACTTGGTTGCAAAGACGTTTTTGGGGCGGTGCAGTACGAGCTGGTAGCTGGTTCTCTTTGCTCCAGGCAGCCGGGATGGGTGTAATTCCGAAGTGGGCTGGGCTCGTCATTAAGGTGCCTCTCTTGGCTGGAGGTTTATTGACTAGTATGTTGCTTCCCCGTTTCAACCGTGGATAAACTGGTTGCATGCCTTTGTCCTCCTTTTATGTTCTACCATGTTCAAATTCCTCGTGCTACTGTCAGTGTGTCAGGTCCTAATGCCGAATCGCACCCCGTGGCGCAGAAATCAGGTCTGTCATCGAACGTGAGGACAAACTTGAGGACCCAGAGCCTTATGCAGGCAAGAACTCGTGACCAAGTTCTTCTCGGGCATGGGATACGACCAATGGCACGAAGCTATGACGTATCTCCTGGGCCATAGTGACATCCGACTGTTCTTTCATGTCTGCTGATCTTCGCAACTTGGAATGGGAAGCTAAGAAGGTTTGACGATGGTATAGTTCTCACGGAGAACACACGGTGTTGAGGCTCACCATCTCGATCCGAGTCTCTGTTTACTTGCTGCCGCTACGTCGGGTGTATAATCATGCGGATTTTCCTCTCATCCCTGCTCATGCTTGCTCATTCTCTTTGCCTCTCTTTACCCACCACGAGCGCTACGCCGGACGGTAGCAGTACGAACGTACTAGGTAACTCAACGGTCGCAGAGGGTAACAGTGGTAGGGTGCTTCCTTTACTCTCAACTAAGAATATTTTTAATTTCAGCTTTTGATTTACCTGGTAGGTACGATCAAGACAGACTCCCGGTTACGTGAGCACCAAGCCGTCCAGATCGAAAATGGTGCTGATGTTCCGAGTTATCGCAGCGTTCCTGGACCCGTATTACATTATCGAGAGCATAAAAAGTGAACATACTCTTGTACACCCTTAATCCTATTCTCATCTCAATGTCGCAGGTGCATACCTCCCATCGGCTCTTCGCGCAATCCACGCTCGTGTGGCATCTACACCATCACCCCCTGACTTTTGGGAAATGGCGATTAAATCCGAGAACATTTTGCAGGATTACGTTCCCCGCCTACTTACAAACGCGGCCGCGTACTTCAAGTCTACCAATTTCACAGACATTGCATCCGCTATGAATCACATCGTCAACAACACGGCTACTTTTCGCAACAATATTAAAGGCACTCTGGATGCTCGCCATATCACCTTCGATACACTCGCCAAGGAACTTGAAGTGGTTTTTATGTCGATAGTGAACGACCTGGAGAAAATTCCACCCCCCGACAAGGCGCCTGGCCATGCCGAAAGGGAAGAAATGGTTAACAAGGTCCTAGACGATACTGCGGGGGCACTCAAAAAACTTTCTGCGCGCTACGGAATCGAGGAAGAGGCCGTTACAGCTTACCTACTTGCTTTGAAACCACATGTACAGGCACTCATAGTTGCAGTCGGTATGTAGACCCCGCCTTCCGCGCTGAGGGTAGTTTGGGTCTCCTAATCTGTCACACAGGCGAAATCAACGAGGAGTATCCCCAACTCCTCCCCACTATCGTATTTAGCATTGCTGTCCTGCTCATTCCAGAATCGTGGATTCTTAGGCCTTTTCTGAGCTTGTTCGGCTTCGGACCTACGGGTCCCGTCAAAGGTGTGTTGAAAGACCGGAACTGCACATTCTAAGCTCAACCTTTGTAGGGTTTGCTGCTGCTTGGTTGCAGAGGTATTTCTGGGGGGCTACAGTGGAATCTGGTAGCTGGTTTTCTTGGCTCCAGGCAGCCGGAATGGGTACCATGCCGGAGTGGGCTGGGCTCGTTACCAAATTGCCCCTGTTGGTTGGAGGAGGCTTGTTGGCAATGTTGCTTCCCTGCTGCAAACGCGGATAAACTGGTCGCATGCCTTTGCCCACCTTGTTGTTCGTTTCTCCTGTATTCTTGGGCCGCTGAATTGATGTAGCGTGCGTCGAGGCTGCGCATGTACACCATTCGTCATAGAACTTTGAGCCACAAAAGAGATCAAGGTATGTGTGAGTGTTTCCTTTCCTCGGCTCAAGATCCTCTTGCAGCGTGTCCAATCGATCACTTTGTGCGGACTATCCGGTCGATGTTCGAGTGCACGTTTGCGCCAATGCATTACCCGGTAACCTACTGGCCACGTGCACCTTTGTACGATTACCGTTCACACGACGCCGCAGTGAAACGGATTCAAGTACAGCGTCCATTACATTTAGCAGCACATTATGACATACGATCTGGTAATTATGTATATGTCCTGAAGGTGGCCACTCGTGATGGACGTTGCAGATCTAGACGTGTTTCTAGTTTTGGCACAGTTGAGTCCAGTCCGCTGTGTGGGAGGCGATCAATCTCAGCAGTGTGCGCGAGCACAGCGAGGTATAGGACATACCTGGAACTACTGCTGCTTCTTCGATCGCCGCTTCGTCTGGTGCTTCTGCCATCACGGCAGCAAACCCGCTAGACACAGGGATTTAGTTCTGGAATAATGCTAGTCCATTGAAGTTCAACGTACTGGTTGAGATGCCAGTTGATGTGACTAGATATGGGTACGTGACATAACGGTCTTGTAACACTCGAGGTAATCACTCACCAGTGAAGGAACCAAGGTCCCGGATTATCCGTGACAAAACGGATGGTCACGTTGTCCGTAGAGCTGGTACCAATGGAGACGACATCGCGCCGGACGGGATCCACGAAATTCGTCGTATTGCTACCCGCAACTCTGACCACGTCAAAGTTGTGCTGACAAATATAAGTTAAGAGACAGAAAAAGGAAGAGTGGATCACATACGCCGTGCAAATGTACAGGGTGCTGAAAAATGCATCCAGAGTCAACATGGATCGATGATTTACAAACGTCGCACTTACGGGGCCACCGGGAGCTACACGATCGTTGGGGAAACTTATTTCTATAACCTTATTCGAGGGAAGTGTATAGACACTTCCGTTCGGCAGCAGTTGTGACGCTTGTCTTGCTCCACTGAGGATCTGGAGAAGTACAGGGACAGGGGTGGAGACGTAGGATACATCGCCAAGCGTAAAGAGCCCCTCCGAGGTGAAGTCCGGAGTAAGTACAAGGTTCACATCGGCCTTTCCGATCTCGGGTATCCCGGGGGCACCCGGGTTGACGAGTGGGTGAAGGTTGCCCTCATCGAACGAGAGTTCATACGGGCCAGCATCTGACGTGGGATCTTCGTCTGGTGCTCCTTCATATCGCAGGATGGCCATATTTTGACCGCCATCGAACGTGGCGCCGGTTTGAGAGCTCAAAGCACGAATCCAATAGTTCCCGACGGTCTGATTTGCTGTAACAACCACGGAGTAGCGTTGACCACCAAGGACGGGTATTGAGTCAACTTCTACGGGTTGGACTTCGGTCCCATCCACCTCAATGATGGTCATTCGGTGACCATCAATTGTGAAGTTGAAGGAGGGGTCGCAAGACGTAGAAACCACGCGAAAGCGATAACGTAACCCTTGTTGGACATTGATGACCGAGAGTGCAGTCGATGGTCCCCCAGCATAGCGACCGCTGCCGTTGATCAGTGTCGAGTTCGCAACCACCCCTGTGAAAATTTGGCCGAGTGTGGTAGAGGATATGTGATACCTAAATCCAGGTCAGCACAAGCATTTCTGTTCGATATGAAATACTCACCAGTCTGCAAGCGTGATAACGGTGTTTTCTGTTCGGATTAAAAGACAGCATGGACAGAAAACCGATGGAAACTTACCATCATCGATATCGTACAAATCTGCTAGAGGGTCCTCAGGATCATATATAACCAGTGGTCCTCGAAGTCCATCACAATATTGCGTTGTATAGTGTGAATGATACCAGTATGTTCCAGCCTGACCGATGACATTGAATTTCTGCACGAATGTTTCCTGCTGACGAAGCGGGCACTGAGTGACGTATGAAACACCGTCAGCCCAGTTGGACTGGTGTTGAAAAATTCCGTGCCAATGCTTTGGGAGAGGTATATCATATATGAGGATGCGGTTCGCGCAATTAATGTATATTTACTCACGACGCTAGTGTTCAGAGGCATGGTATCGTCCGTGAGATCATTAACAATTTGAATAGCAAACTGATCATTCTAGACAGGCATACGTCAGTGTACGCCCATCTAGATATTTACGTAGGAGTCTAACCGTGTTGCCCTGGATCAACGGCCCAGGGAATACACCATTGGCAAGAGTCGCTCTACAAAACGTTGGGAATGAATTAAGACGCGACAATCAACATCAACTCACGATCGGTTGTACCCATCTGGCGCAATGAAATTATTCGCGATCTGAAGTTGGCCTACAGGACCAAGCACACTCCTCGATGTAAGTACTCGTAAACCTATGTCGGAGTTCAAAATCTTGGAGACCGACGACGCATTAGAGACGAGGAATAGTGAAAACGCAAGGATGGACAGGAAAAGCATCTTGAATGTCACGGGAGGGGACTAGAGCAGCGAACTGGTGTGTGCTACTTCGGCACCTCTACATGTCTCTTATATCCATTTCAGCATACCGAGGACCGCCATGCTCCAGGAAGCCCCCCGTTGTTTGGTCTGTTCGTGTTGCGTTTCGCTCCGGCGCACATGAGGCCGCATGGCACGTTCATAAAACTGTGCGGACAGTCGTCCCCGTTCAGTTGATGCAGGTCCCATCACTTACAAGACAGGCACCACGAAAGAACTGCGAAAGAAGACAAAAGTTTAGAAACCTGGAGAGCGAATCGGATCGCTCTTAATTATGGTGACCGAGCAAGAAAAAACATTTCAATTTACTGCGTACAAGTTGAACAGGAAGTAACGCTCACCAGCTGAGGGTAGATAACATAGTTAGTTGGGGCACAATCACAACGCTGATTGCATTTGTGGCGACGAGTAGCACAGTGACACCTCGCAAGGATTACAAACACCGTAACAAGCACGGGCGAAATCGCCCGCGAGAAAGTCCCGATATGCATGACGCCAGTCTCCGGGTATCTAGTGCCAGCAGAAATAATGGTGTGAACAGCCAGACAACAGTAGTTTTGAAACAACCAGCTCCACAAACAATTGAAACGATGGTTTCAAGAATTCCTGGCAATGGTCAGAATTCCGACGAAGTTTTGCGAGAAAATGACGACCCACGCGGAGGTACTTTCGAGCACGGAATTGCAGATAACGCAAAGGGTGGACCTGTCGACGTGAAGTGAGTGCAACCCGACAGCTCCGATGCTAATTTGTTTACCCTCCACGACAACGACCATGGATCGAGTCATTGCTTTCCGCGAGCACGGTGAGATAAAAGAGACACTCGCTCGTCTGCAAAATTTGACATAGCAAGAAGCCGACGAGGGTCCAAGTCCGTGGTCTTGGTTCCATCCTATGGAAAGCCGGTCAGCTTGAGCATCATACCATTGGGAATTTGTGGTGATGTGCGAAGTCCGGGGGGGAAAGTACAGAGGGCGCTGCGGATCATTCAGGTTTGGAATATGTTTCGTGCCATGAAAATGAAAACGGTGGCTCCAGGAGAGACATGGTCCCGGAACACCATGGCCCGGGATTTGCCGTCCTAAACGCGCCAAACATTGTCTTGTCTGCACTTTATGCCAACTGCGACCATCTCGCTATTCACCACATGTACGACCAGGTACAACCTTCTCCGCAGTGAGTGTCCAGCGACACAAGTTACAACCTGATCTCACGCACTCCTGCGCAGTCCCTCGGCGCTAGGCAAGACTTTGATCCAGGATCCAGCCAGATATTGTTCCATATGCAAGTCAGGCAAGAGTCGGTAGACTGGCCACTCAAGGTCTTTGAGTGTCAAATATTCCGCGCACAACCAGAGAAATAAGAACGTGTCATTAACGCACAATAGTCACGACTCCAAGGTCACATTCAGTAAACTACGTGAGGATAACTTGTACTACTCATTCGAATCGACTTGAAGTTCAAGGTCCGAACGACGCTCAGATATGGATATGCTCGTCACTCTGTGGTTCCACGAGTTCCAGCATGGAAATATTTCCAAATGGTTCCTCATGCCCTCGATAACGACACGCATTCAAGCTGGACGCGGGTAAGGCGTAGTGCATGGGGGTACCGTCGGAGGGGAGAAAAGGTCGGTCGAGCGAACTGAATCGAGGGAGCTAAATATGACAAGCAACGAGCATTGTCGGCGACAGCCTCGGGAAGGGATCTATGATGACAGGGAGGGTGGGGAGCGAGCGAGCGAGCGAGGTTCGAGGAGAACAAAGGGTGGATTCCCTGCCTCCTGGATGCGATAGCCATGGAGGGGAACGGTTGGGAGGTATCGTGGGGACGACCCCGAGCTGGCAGCGGGCGTGCGGGAGAAGATTGGGAAGGCGGCAGCGGAGAGCAAGCAGGAAGGGTGCACAACGGACGGGGTATCGCGGTGGGCTGACGCGCGCGCCGCGGTGTCCAACCTTCTCGGTTTGTTGATAATCCGATCGATGATTAATGCATTAATGATCGTCTAGTGCGCGCTGCGCCAAGGCAATACCTACCCGTTTATGTTGGCCTCACCCCGGTCAGCGTACCGTTATGCGACGACCGTTGAAATGGATACAATACAGCGTCCGTTACATCTAGTGCGACTAACTACGCTTGGGAGGTAGTCACTCGTGTATAGTCATCTAGTATTCCTCGATCTTGATTTTCTTCCTTCCCCCTACTAATATGCGTTCAAAACCAAAAGCATCAGATCATTTGAACGGAGATGAATATGCGATACAACATACCCAAAGACGTGGCCACGTCGTCTTCATATTCTCGTTTAATGGCCACTGATGGCGTACCCGCATTGGGTCCTCGAGTCGGTGGGCGAGTGGACGGGGGTGTTTGTTCAGGTTGACGAAGTAGGTCGAAGGCGTCAATCAAGGCTTGGGAGGGTTGGTATCCTGTAGGTGTTCAGTGAGAAACTGTCACGGGCGAGGATGTCCAAGGCAAACAACGTACGAGGCTCAGACGCAGAGGAGATATTGTGTTGACCATTGTCGTTCTCCGTCTTGACATTGGAAATTTCCGCTTTGATGGAGAGGAGGGGAATCAGTTTGATATCTTCGTATTCAGTACCTTTCGAGTCTTGATCAGGATTTGGCGAGTGGAGTGCGTTGAGCGCATCCTCGTCTATGCAGGGAGGGACGAAATCAATAAACTCAAGAGAAGGAAAAAGAGGTAGACCTACCCAGCTCATATGGGTCCAACTTCTTGATAAATTTGGACGATGGTGGTGATGCCCGGGATGAGGATGCTTCCTCACATAACCCTTGTTTCCGATCGAGGAATCTTGCATGAGAGGGGTGCTGTGCAGGCGGCTTATAAGGTGCGAAAAGACTGGTCGACTGGTATTGTCGACAATATCATGAAATGCTCCAGTAGCGCAGGGCGTTGCTCACCGCTGAATCTTGTGCCAAGGTTTGCTCTCCAGATTCCGGCGGGTCCATTTGTTTTTGGGGTGCTGGTGATGGCATCACCGTTGAAGGGGGCAGCGGTGTTACCAACTCCTGTTCCTGGTCTGCGTTGTGCCGGTTGTGCACTGGAGGGGGGATTGGTGGACGTGGGATGGAATGAACTAGGTTGGTAAGGGTGGTCGGAGGGGAGATCCAGGATGGTGCCGGGTAGGGAGATTTGGCCGGTACAGTGTCGAGAGGGAGGCTTCTCGGAAAATTTTCGGTCCAATTATCTGAAAGCATGGGCGAGGTTAGCTTGGACGCCGCCCAGGAAGCACAGGCGCATTACAAAGAAAATGATTGCACTGAGATGAGAGCATGCATCTACTTACGATTTGCAGGGTCCCCATTGTTCCTCCAGTTGTAGATAAAAACACACGTTGAGCGGGGGTCGTTGGGATCCAGGCAATGTTTTGCAAAGTTCGACCAACGGTGCTCACCGAGGAGCGGGATTATATCCGTGCCCTCTGTAAACTGTAAAATTATTTCGTCGCGCTACAGGGTAGACTGTCAGTCTTCCCGTACACAAATGCCACTCATACGTCAAGACCAATTATGACGACAGACTTACGGTACCCATACCATATATACATTCAACCGTCGGTATACGACCCCCACCTAGCCCGGCTTGCTGAAGGGCGAACTGCGCCCAGGAAGCAATGCGATTGAAGTCGCTGGGACCACGCGAGCGTGGATTACTGTTCATTCCCCATGGATTAGTGACTACGACGTAGACTTCGTCGGGAATGTCTGTATATGGGGGGCCAGTTTTGGGTCTTTTGGGCATCTCGCGTTCACGAGGCGGTCGAGGTGGTCGAGGATGTGGTGAGTGGCAAGAAGAAAACGCAGATCACCGCCCAACAATCAACGTCGAGAAGATCCATAATCGGAAGGACTGTCGGAGATCGGATAATCCCTTTGACGACATGACACCCATAAAGTAACGAGGACCTCTTGTCTTTTCCTTTGTTCCGTCTGACTAACACATATCCAGACCATCCTCAAACTGGCTGGTGTTGCAAAAAGTGAGCGTTGCGGGAAGTTGATGTGCTGGAGATTCATCTGTTCGGTCAGAGTCTGGTTCGACATGCTCACCCACGAAAACGACGCAAGATCGATTGCGGCGCGTCTCTTTCCGACAAGACGACTGCGTTACATTCATCGCCACCACCGAAACGACATGGACCAGACAGCCACAACCAACACGTCGATCTTGAGTCCACCGAGGTAAAGAATGGCGAGGCCATCGCGGCGTTGCGGAGAATGGTGCTTGGAAAGGTAGAGTACAGCACCTCCCAGACCGCGTGAGCTCCTCTAGCTTGCTTGCTTTGTGTCATCTCATCGTCATTTGCAGCCCCGGGAAGTACCTCGCGCTCGACTGTGAAATGGTCGGTGTCGGCATCGACGGCAACGAGTCCTCCCTGGCACGCGTCAGTATCGTCAACTACACAGGCGCAATCATCCTCGACGTCTTCGTACGACAACGCGAAAGGGTCGTCGACTATCGAACCCAGTGGAGCGGTGTCCGAACTACTGATCTGGCAGGTTCAGGCATGTGTTTCGTAGCTAACAAGAGTAAACCAAGCGGGACTGATTGTGCCATCTAGCCATGCCATTCAAACAAGTACAACAAACAGTGGCAGACCTGATCAAGGACAGAATACTCGTTGGTCATGCTATATACAACGATCTCAAAGTAAATGCGCCATCCATCCATGATACCTTTCTTATGACCTTGCGCGTATACAGGCACTCTTGCTTTCCCATCCATCTCCGCAGGTCCGCGATACCCAATCTTTGGCGTATAAACACCGTGTCGTCAAATCCCGTCGTCCCGCGCTGCGCGTCCTCGTCAAACAAGAACTTGGCATCGTCATCCAGGGTGGTGAACACAGTAGTGTAAGTCATCCGTTTTCCCTGCATGATGGTGTCGTATGTATGACGTCAATCGAATGAACAGGTGACGGACGCACGTGCAACGATGGCAGTTTTCCGGTTATACAAAAAGCAGTGGGAAAGCGGTTTCAGATCACCCAACTCCCTTGCTGACCCGCAATTTAAAAGCAAGGAAGCCGTTGCCCGATTGTCGCAGCCCTCTCCCCCCTCCTTTACGCGGGACGGGAAACGGAAACACTCGGAATCGTCCGAGCTGCTTGAAGATGGTGTAGATGGGGTGACCGAAGCATCGAGCTCGTCTCCACGAGCACATTCGCCATCTCCACCGAGTGTACCGCGTACTCGATCCTCGACACAGCATGTATCCACCTCACCTACAGATCGAAAACAACCCAAGCCACAACCGCCAGTACAGTCGGCGCAACGAAATGGAATCTCGTCAGGGATCTCAACTGTCACCAGGAGGGCCGGGGGCGTAAAGGAAGTTCGGAGGAATGGCACGCGAAAGGGGAATGAGGGCCAAGGCAGCGTTGTTAGGAATAGCCCAAAGGGCGGGAAGAAGACGAGCAAGGCTGGGGAGAAGTGGTGGAAAAGCCTGGGAGGAGGCAAAAAGGGCAGCATCAAGTTGTAATAGCGAGTTCTTTTAAATGCACTCGATCCTATGAACACCTCGGAGATTTGTATATTTTCGTGAGTGTCCGAGCTTTAGCACCCGTGGGTCTTATTGCGGCCTTCTCGTCTACCAGGCTGTACCTCGTTAGCTTCGTGATGAAAATGGGCCTCACATGTCCACCAAGGGGCGCGGCGGTGAACCCTTGAGCGCATCCGAGCGGTCATTCAGATGCGTCCTCCGGCGATGTGACCCCTGCTTTGAAGAAATCGAAAAGAGATGGACCGTTGATCCATTTCTCCTAGAGGGAACGACACTGCGGGACGGGCCATGATACAGAGCACACTCGTAGTGTTCTGTGCCGGAGTTACGCAGCCCAAATCCACTCCGCAGCATGGTGCATGGCAAAGGTGGATGCCTCTAATGGTTATGGAACTTAAGCGTTCCTTCGTGCCGATCGCGTCCATGCGTAGCGCGAACATTTGAGCCATCACCTTGAGGCGGTTGAGTATATCTGGGTCACTTATGATTCTGCATCTCAGCCCAATCTCAAAGAATCGGATGCACCTCGTGAACGGAGCATTAATCCATCCTGAAGCTCGCCGGACAAAGAAATGAACGATGTCACGCCTAGTCAGTCTAACCTGAGAAGTGCGACGGAAATGCCATGTTACTCAAAATCTCTCCACGTTATCGCAATCATAATCGCACCGTCTTCTGAAGTAAAGTGCGCGGAGAGCACGACGATGTTCTCGGGGCCACTGGCTAGGTACAATGTATAGCCAGCGGCCGCTGGTCACCGATCGATCGATCAGCGCTCAGACCTGAACGCGCCGTCACCGGTGGATCCGGAATCCACTACTAGCTTTTAAACACTGACCGGATACTCGTAGGCCATGGTCCTTTTCTGGTACCGGTAGTGGCATTTCGGCTCTGTGTTCGTACGATTTCTAGCTTAGTGGGAGGTGAGTTGCGTTCACTGCAACAAAGTCCGAGAAGGCATAGCTCGTTTATGTGGGTGCGCTGAAAGTAACGCTAAGCCAATTCTCTGCTGATTGTGTCTCCTTAGTTAATCGGAGGCGTTTTGTGCCGAGACAGGAAATCGTGGACCCTAGGCCCACTGGCTGATGAACAGTGGAGTTGACCCTGCTAGGCCCCCCGGCCGTTGAACCCCTCTGCCCAAGTGGAGTCGGCGCGTGACCAGCGGAGTTGGCGCGTCAAGGGCACGAGGCGGTGGTCCAAGGAGGTCACCTCCTAGACTCTAGGAAACCATCGCGTTCTCTTCAGTGAGTGACGTAACAATCACTGGGTCCTTGAAGTAGTACTTAATTTATGCCTGCGGTAATTTGTGGTTTCTGCTCCTACGGTTGGACAGCGGGAAATGCTGAGCAGCAAAAAAATCATTGGCGAAGTGACACCCAACCCAAAATGAAGTAATTCGTAGCGACATCGATACTCAATCGATACCCGACGCAATCGATGGAAACCTACAGAAGGCAGAGGTAATCTAATCTCCGCTTTCCAATGTCAAGGAAGGGTCGGCCGACCCAAGCGATATGATTTCCCGGAGGGTAGCTTGAGCCTCGGCAGTTTTTCTAGTGGAGCATATTTGGGGCCAGAAGACGGTCAGTGGTTTCAGATATGATCAAGAAATTGAAAATCTGTTGGGATAACCTGAAATCAATCGCAGATTGGCACGACTCGTGACTTACGGTATGGGAAATTTGGGAGAAGACGTGATACATGTGGCCTTTGGGGTGTCTGTCGAAAAAGTGTGTACTACGGCATACTCCGAATCGGGTTATCTTTGGTGGTTGGGCCGATTGCCATCATGTAACGTAAGCTGAGTTGAACTAAATCCCTCAATAACCTCCGATTCTTTGCTGTTTGGGTCCTGAACAAGTATAGTTAGAGACGGCCCTCGTGAATGGACGGTTTCCATAAGATTCCATGGAAAGCACTCAGATCAGCAAAGACAGTTTGTAAGTATCGTTGTCTCTTGACCGAACTAATACCAATTGGAGGTTTTATCTCTGATTCTCTTCTGTTCGGGTCCTAAACAAGAGACAACCCCACGTCCAAGTGAAGTTGACGCGTGGGTTCCTTCGAGGGCACGAGGCAGTGGTCCAGGGAGGGAATAAAAGGACCACGGATTCGCCTCCTAGACTCCAGGAAACCATCGCGTTGCCTCGAGTGAGTCTCGATTTCCTCCCTCGTCTCCACTGGCATTCCCAACTTGAATACTCACGCATTGCGTCGTCGTCGCCAGTCTTCATTCATATTCCATCCACATCTCTGTCAGTCCAAATACCAAGCCAGCTTCAGGTACGACGCCGTGTGATTGCAAAGAGTGCTAGGTTCTGATGGCAAAAGCTATAGGACAATGGTTGTCACTATCACGAACAACACAAAAGCTATCATTCGCGTCCGTGTCACTAGGACCGGAGAGGGAGATAATACCAGTGACAATTTCTTCAATATCGACCCTGGAAGGGCTGATACCTGGGGCAGAGCACACGAGCAGGTTGCCTTCGTTAAGAGAGAAGACAACGGCCAGACCGAGACACACGTTGTGGAAGCTAACCAGGGCTTGGTTATCAGTTAAAGCCCTATCGGGTGTCTGGGAGAGGTCTTACCAGTTTTCTCGTTTCGTGTTGCAAATCAGCAGATGTGAACTTGTCATCGTGGTGTGTTGCGCAGTATGTGGGTTTATGTGGGACGGTGTGGAGGGACAGCAAATTTGTAAACGACTGCGAGGGGTAGGCATGTAACCAAGGTTCAGAGTGATCACAGCAGATGCGCCGTGTGCAGGACATCGATCCTCGATCAATTAATCATCGGTCGTCGTGTGACGCGTCCCCGGAATGTCCGGGTTGCACAAGTCCACGACGAGTGCGTACATGATGGTGCAGGATTCTGAAAATCCAACAATTCCTTGCCGTCAACGTTTCTCGTACCGGCAGTGGCATTTCGATGGCTCTGGGTTCGTACGATTTCTAGCTTAATAGGAAGTGTCACCTGTGAGTGGCGTTCACTGGTCGTCCCAACAAAGTCCGAGAAGGCAAAGCTTGTTTACATGCATGGGCTGAAAATAATGCTGAGCCGATTCTCTGATCAATAAGGGTGTCCTTACTCGGAGGTGATGAAGACCCAAAGGGATGCAGCATTGGATATTGAGGGTTCTCAGGTCCCTGATGTGCAAAGAATCAGAGGATATTAAACAAATATCCCTCCAATTTGAGTAGATTCAAATTACTGTGAAACGCGGAGATTACCATGGGCTCACGTAGGTTTCCATGATCGATTGCCTTTCCGGGGGATCGATTCTCTAATCGTGTATTTATCCTTACGCCCAGTGCCTCTGGTTGCGTTACTGTCCTTTTCAGGCAAGTTGTCATTGTGGGAAATCGCTTCTCAATTCAGACCTCAAACTCGGTCTCGCTCTATCTCCTCAACCAGCACCCTCCACGCAGTCGGATGAGTATCATTCGACTCGGATTGACCCCCCGCATCCATTCCAGACCGACCGATCAACGTAGAGTGAGATTTGAAACAATCGGTATTTCCCAGCTCAGAGATCTCTGCATTCGAAAAAAACTCACCTTCCACAAGCTTTTAGCCATGCGCCAAGGACAGAAAGCTGTTCCCGAGGTTCAGTGGGCGGCTGTCCGCCTCTCCCGGATACTACAGGTTGACCAGATCGCCACTGCACTTGACTTGTCTACCCGAACTGTCCAGCGCATCATTTCCTATTACGAGGCGGAGGGGACGATCCCACACCCTGACGAGAAGGAAGACCAAGGCAAGAATGAAGGCCAAGGCGAAAAACAGGGCAATGGACACCTGCGTGACCTTGACGTTGAGGTCTGGACTACGTATTTCTCATTTAGAGCCTACTAATGTATTGTTCTTAGTTTCTCCTTGGAACGATCAAGGCGTCACCCGACTTATACCTGGATGAGCTCCGGGAAATGCTTACAGTCTGCTGCGGTGTTCATGTTTCACGTTCCACGATCTGGCGAACATTACGTAGGAATGGTTTCACGATGAAGAAGGTGAGTATCAAGCTAGAAAAAGTTATGATGGACTATTCACTTGTGCACTAGATTACACGTGTTGCGGCTGAGCGCTCCCAGCAGAAACGTCTTGAATATAC
>JBBPNE010000210.1:0-36626 GCA_038090735.1 Xerocomellus amylosporus | reverse complement strand
TATCTCGGTGAGTGTTCCGCATTCGGCCGGAACAACGTTTCGGTAGCGGGGCGGTCTTCCGCTTCCCAGGGAGTTTGCTCTTGCTGGGTGGGGCCGAGAAGGGTACCAATGTGACGGGTTTTGAGGTGGGACTGGGACTTTGGAAGGCTTTCGAACAGGAGACAGGTGCACGCACAGTCGGGCGAAGTTGAACAGGATTCGTAGGTTGGGAATACTTGCGGACTATCAGAGATGGATGAGGTGCACAAGATGGTATAACAGTAATGGCAGCGGTCGCAGCATGTGATTGCAACTTTGGAGATCCCTTGGAGCGTGTTTCATCTCGAACGTTCAAATGAGAAAACCTCTCGACCAGGTCATCGATGCTGGTTGAGAGGGGAAGGGAGAGGGTTCCATCTGGCACGCGTTTCCACTCTGGCTTGCTGAAATAAGCAGGACCACTTTTGCAGGGGAATGGGTCGTAACGGTAGGGAGGTGGATAAGTCGACGGAAAGGCATGGGGTGGCGAAGATGATACGAACGCATCCTTCGACATGTTATTCTGTGTGACTTCTATCTGCCGCTGTTCTTGTAGGATAGACGAGACAGAGCCTATCTCGGTTGTTCCCTCGGATAAGTGCACCTTGGAAGGTTTGGGAACTTGAGCATCAGAGTCGACCATGTAGCCTTTCATGCGCTCGTATAGTTTGTCCAATGGTTTCGTAACACCCTCATATACCGGCTTCTTTCTCAACGTTCCCCCATCCTTCTTGGTGCGATTACGGCGGTTCTGAAACTGGATTGGAGAAAGTCAGTCAACAACAGACAACAATTAGACGGATAAAGCTCTCACCCATACATGAATTTGCCTGTATTCCATATTCGATTTCTTGGCGAGGAACGTCTTGTCTGCATGCGTCGGGAACGGGTTTTCTTCGAAAAAGTGCTCCAACAGTGGAACGTATTCCTGCCAAATAGATCAGAAAGGGTCACAACTGTGTAATGGGAATACTGACGTAGTTGAAGGTACGATTCCTTGGGGCCACCGTATCGGCTGGCGACTTCGATGCTTGCTTGATACGTTGTGTGATTTCTCCTTTCCATTGCTCCAGGCGGCGCAAGTACAGTTCCGTGAAGGTAAACACGACTTTTCTGATCAATAGGTCCGGAGATGATGCTAAAGCGACCACTGGGAGTTCCGCCATTCCGCGACATGTCGTGACGATGGACTCCTGGGTGCGCCGTCTAAGTTCCTCCGCACGAAGTTGATATATTTTACTTATTTCAGCGGCAATTTCATGACCGAAGCCTGCCTTGAGAAGCGAGGGTAACAAAGGATGCGGGCTGGGTAAGTTGATCGAATCGGTCACAATGGGGGAGTGGGTGCTGATGAAAGAATGATTGAGCGAATGAGATACCGCGGTCGCTTCTTTCAATTCATGCACGATGCGGAGTATATCTTGCAGTGGAGCCTCTTCTGACTTGTGACCCATGAAGAATTGGAGAGGAATGCAATGCCGTGCAAGAGATCAGTGAAAACAGTAGAAGTGACATCCCTTTGTGCTTACATAACCACCGCTATTGAATGTCCGCATTGTCTACAATTCGGTAAACAAGGCTGGTCGAAGAAAGGACCGCGCGCACTCACTCAACTTTCATACCGCAGCTATGAACGATGACCTGACACAAAGGCTGCTCTTTGCAGAAAGCGACTTCCTCGCCGCTTTGGAGAGCGGTTCACAGATGCTCGCTTCGTACAATCAAACGTGGTCCGCACTTCCAGATGCCTTGCACACAGCATCGAAGACCGGGAGCGTCGGCAGCGAAACATTATACCTTGCGCACTCCGTCGCTTCTCGCATTGCGAATCTCGCTAGCTGTTTCCTCGATATAAGACGCGGGGAAGAATATTCTACAACCTCGTTACAGAGGGACTGTGACGCTATGCTTCATCAAATGGCTGCCCTGGATCTCAACGCAAATCCAAAATCCTTGCAGCCGGACAATATAAATGATACCCGCTGTTCTCGCTCTCATTCTAGCACACCGATTCCCAGCGCAGAGAGCTCATCTCCTCCTTTCCTTACCTCCGCTCATCAATGGTTGGTGGATAACTTGCATAATCCTTACCCCACCGCAGAAGTCAAGGTTCGGATCGCGACTGCTTCGTCCTGCCGGGTCTCTTCCATCAACTCTTGGTTCATCAATGCTCGTCGGCGAATCGGTTGGACGACTCTGTGCCGGGAGCATTTTTCCAACTGCAGGGCCGAGATGATCGATGCTGCTTATCGCGCACTTGTGGAAGATGACCCGCACCGCGTGCTGTCTCCTGAACTCAGACACTCCTTCATCGAGATGAGGGTAGCAGCAGAGGGCCTCTATTCATCGACCCTCACCAGGAGCACATTCGCAGGAGATCTGGACGCTATAGTAAAGGATATGGGGGAAGAAGATAAGAAATCTAGCGAGGTTGGGAAATGCTGCCTAACCGAGAGAGCGAACCTCACGAAGGTACGGGAGACCGAAACATGGAGGGGATCTCACGTAACTAAAAGGGAGAACTTGCAGGCGGTTCAAGACTCACACCCCTCTCCTGATTCATCTATTACAGCGTCTCCTGTACCTGCCCTTGACGACTCTTTAACGGATGAGAGCGAAGAAGAGGAAGATGTTGCACCTCCAATTATTGCCGGCACCAAACGCCGCCGGTCATCTGTGGAGCCAGTTGACCAGGCGTCCTCTACCAGGCGGCCCATCAAGCGTCTACGGTGTGTATACTGCTTTTTGCCACAACCTGCCGTTCATAATTCCCATTCGTAGCGCTTCTTTGACACGGCGGACGCAGCCCCTTTCTCCACCCTCAAGTACAGATAGTATTGACGTATCATCGGACGACGGTTCGCTCGAACTTTCTCCTGTGTATTCTACGCAGCTCGAGACGAACAAAGTGTTACCATCTCGCAAGCGACGTCTTTCTGATGCAGACGCCACTAGGATATCGAAAGGTCCGTTTGATTCAATGGCCGCTCCCCGTCTCCACACCGTATCGGATCCTCTACCTCGTTCTAACATGGAAAACGAATATTCCATTGATGATTGGTTCAATACCAATTTTGACGATTTGTTCGCCATTCCACCACCGGTGGACGCTACTGAGCCAGATTTTTCCGCCTCGTGGGAAGTGGAAATGTTTAAAGATTACAGTCTCCCCGGAAACCCGAAATATGCACCAAAGTGCCCGCCTGCTCGTGAGTGTCTGCATCCATCCATACGCTGTAACTGATGTTTGAGATATATAGCAACGGTAGATACTCAGATATCTGCACCAATCGACCTGCCCGACCTTGACAGCTTGCTACAATCCATTGGCGGCGCTACATTCGTTGCCCCCTTGGATAATGTGCCTCCATCCTATATAACTGGGGCTCCCTACACGACATCTTTCGACCCATCGATACTCGACATCTCGCAGACCAATATCGATTGGACGTCACTTCTCAATAACCCGGGCGCTTATCAACCCACTGTCTACTCCACATTCCCCCAATACCCCGTCGACCCTCAACCTCTATCAGAGATTGATCTCTCTATGATACAGTTACCCCATATTATTCCCGCTGTTAACTCTCAAGGTGATTTCGCATCGAAGCAAGCGAAACTGGACCAATTACATGCCATGCAAGAGGCGGTTCGAAGGATGGAGCAAGAATTGCACTCAGACGGTGTCTTCATGTGAGTACAAGTCCTTTATCTATCAACCAAATAGGTGTACCGACCACCCACCAAGATGAATACCTGGATACAGTCCAGCACTAGTTTACATATCATTATTCAATTATATATTTTTCCCTCTCGTTTCCATTGCATCTGTACACTGTTCACACTAGCATATCATTCATGTCCTTCCGAGTCATCAATATCATTGAAAGTACTCGGTGCCGATGCAGTACGGATTTCAAAAATCAGTAACAACTAGTGTCGCTCCGCCACAGGCCTCCTCTCCCCACTTCTCGCATCGCCTTCTCCTCGCCTACATAAAGACGTGGTGCGTCCAACAATGCACCAAGCATCTGCCAAGGTTCCTCGCTACCACCGTATCGCAGAATTACCTTTCTCTCAATTCGCGGCTCAGCGGCTCGGCCGAGAAAATCTTTCGCCAGACATACGACGCGATCGCGCGGTCGAACAGATACGAGTAGTTGGCCCGTATCCATACAAGTGACCAAACTGGGCCCGAAAGGACGTTCCTGCCGCGTGAGGGATGAAGCCGCGTGCGTTGTACAGGTTCGCCAGGGTGTCGGTCGAATCAAACCCTGGTTCGAGAACGCCGGCGGAGTGATACATCTGATCGAGTACGGAGAGCAAAATCGTGCCATGCGTGTCGATAAACGTGCACGGATCTTCGTGGTGGTCGCCAGTTTGACTTGAATTCGAGGAACCGTCCGCTTCGAAGAGGGAGAGGACTTTGGACGAATTGAGAAAGTATTCCATGAGGATGGACGGCAACTCCACGAAATCCGTTGCGCACCGGGTGCCAGCAACGTTGTGATACTCTGTTCGACCGATCATAGCTACACCATCACCATCAGCGCCACTCGTGATAGATATGTGGCGAAATGACCTACAATGCATAGCGTGGCCCATTTCGTGGAACAGGGTCTGCACCTCGTGCCATTCTAGAAATGTGGGTCCTCGGGCGATCGTGGGGCGAGCGAACTCACACAGGAGGACGACTAATGGGAGCTGGTACTCTCCGTGCATGCCGCGCAGTCTGTGCCGCTTGATGGCCTCGAAACTTTGTGAAGGAGCAAGAAGCCCCTCGGTACTTCCTACAGTGAGATCACCACTTTCGTCGTCATCGTCCGTCCGTCGAGAACAACGGACCGTGTAGTGGGCTGCCCCGCACGACTTCCCGTTTCGAGCGAAAAGGTCGGCATATATCCATCCAATCACCCCAGAATCCTCGTCCACCACTTCGAGTTTGTGGACATCAGAATGCCAGACTTCGCCAGAGGCCACTTCCGCTGGCCGCAACGATATGCCATAGAGATGCTTGAAGAGCCGTGACAGACCCATGAAAACACGTCCGAGAGAAAGAGGGGGTAATGGAACGGGAGGCTCTGGTGGTTCTGGCGGACAATAAAAAGATCTATCCCAGGCCTGTATAATAGGAAGTGTCTGAGTGTTGAGGTGTGATTGTTTCCGCAATCTGAGTGTATGCAAAGCGCTGCGAGCGTGAATACCTGTTCGATCTAAGAACGTATCCAAAAATTGTCGGACGTTCTCTAGGATTGGTTAATCCATGTCAGGAAACGTACCAAGTACTCGTCGAAAGTTGCTCACCCGGTGTTTTTGCCATCTTGTCATTGAGAGTCATACCGGCATAGCTGTCCCATCCAACAAGTCGGGCCAGTTCAGCACGTGCATGCAATAGTTGTTCTAAGCATTCTATTTGCCGTTGACCACTGGCGTGTGCAGCCATGTAGAGCTTCTGTCGTGGAGATTCGTTGGGGGCAGATGTCATGATCATATATGCTTGGTGAGAGCCAGGATATACAAGAAGACTCTTCTGAGTAGACCATGCCTGACGACGGAGCCTTGCACCCATCCCGTCGTCTTTCAGACCATCTAATTCTGATGGTTCGATAACGGCTGGCAGACGCGGGGCAGACGCCTGAGTGACGAACTCGTGTCCGAGGGTGAGGATCTCGGAAGACAAGGAAACAAAACGCTCTCTCTGCTCGGGAGGCAGCTTGATTGCTGATTTCTCAAAGTCCCTCCAGAAAATCAAGGCTGTCTGATGGGCTTCCTGACTAAGAGACTGAACGACTTCGGGGTCATGAAGAACCGTGCGCAGAATCTATGGCGACATTAGCAACCACAAGTGTGAGGAGACATCGACTCGCCTCGTAGAGACCGACGTGGGTATTGAGTACATTCATGTACTCGCAGAGTTTCTCGTAGCTGTCGTTGGCGCACTGGACCCATTGAGGATCGGGGTGGGCATTTCGGAGAAGTTCTGCAAGGTCGATGACACCACATAGAAGGTCGCTCAGCCTGTCCAGGTTCTTGACCGCCTTGAAGAGCTCTGTCCGTGACTGGTTGGCTCGCAAAATGCGCTCCGTCAAAAGTTGCGCGCGTAGGAGGGTAGACTCGGCCAAAGCATTGAAGGCCGCCGGGGTGGTCAATTCAGGGTGCTGGAAGATGCCTGAGACGGACAGTGGCCGGGACTGCCTGCCATTCTGTGGCTGATCGAAAAGAGAGACGATTTCTGCATCGTCGGACGAAGGAGCCAGCGTTGTTGCTCGGCGGTGGAGGGAGAGGAGGGTCTGAGGACGACCACGAACGGTGCGGGTTGGACGGGAAATGTTGCGCAACGCATTCTCTGTGATTCGCGCAAACATCTCGGCCTGGCAAGCTGAGCGGGGCTGCTCAGCACGTCGACTGTTCACTGGCTGGCATATTCCTCAACGACACTTTTTGACCAATTAGGAAAATCTCTGTACTAATTAGATCAGATTCGCTGGTCATCCATTCAAGTCCTGACGATCCAGCTAGTACAATATATAAATGCAGACAATAAATGCGATGAGTAGACTATGGTGCTTCAAACCAAAATGCTAGTGAGTGGTATGAAATGTATATAAACTGCCTGGACCATCACGCAATGCTGAAAATAAGAGAAACTATCAATCTCCACCGGACAGCAGCTGATGCTGCGCCTGCTCCGTCGCAAAGGGAGGCGGGGATTCATCCACACACCTATCCACATCCATCCCATCATTGGCTTCGGCACCCAATGGCGACCAACCGTTACTAGTGTTGTTGTGTCCATTCTCATTCGGGGTCGCCAAAATTGGGCTACCGAGTATGGATAACCGAGCGGGTCCAGCGATGGGCTCGACCGCATAGTACCAAAACTTGCTTTTCTTCTTCCCGTTCACTTGTTCCACTGGGATCTCGTTGCCTTTCACTGCGGCGGCACCTTGATTTTTAACCGTTTGCTCGCTCTCTGGAGGTGCTGCCTCGGGGCCAGGCAACCCCACGGAGCCGGAACTTGTTGTGCTGTCCTCTGTCCGCGCACGTTTTGATGGACGGTCCAGCTGCATGTCTTCCGAAGCTCCTAACCGACTCGACCGTCTTTCCCCCCGCCATTCATGCCCCGAAATTTCAGGTGAGCTACGTTTACCTCTTGCGACTCTCGTAGATCTCCGTTGGGGAGGTATGCCAACTGCTCGACGTCTACCCCGCGTCTCCGGCCGGGAATGAAGGAAATCGTCGTGGTCAAAAGCGTCATCGTCATCGTTCTCATTCTCATCCTCGAACTTATATTCATCAGCGTCATCCTTGCAAAGCAAAATTAAATCAGCAACGAGGTTGATATGAACCTAGAGCAAGTAACCTACCTCGCCGCTCTCCACGTCATTGTACACATAGTCCGGACGCCGTGTCTGACGTCGTGTCCGTGTCTCCCTGATCTCAGCCTGAGCCAGGAGGATCTGCTTTTGTTCAAACTTTCGGCGGACCCTCTGCACACGCTGCACGTCAAGTCAGCGATCAGGTTACACGTTCCTCTCATTGTCTACCTCCTTCTATCTACGAAGTGGAAAGGAGGGCCGACTCACCGCGAGTTCAGCACTCATAACATCGACCCGACTTTCAAGTCCTTCGATTAATGCCAAGTGAGCCTGCTCTAACTTACTCTTCTTGTGAGTTTGAGGGGCAGTCGCCTTGAGCGATTCAATGACTGCCAGGTATTCCTCTCGCGTGGAGGAAATAGTCTGGAATGTCGCCGTAATTTTCCAGGGATTAGTCGACACATATATCCGTGGTGAATCTAAGATTGAGTAGAACAGCAGTCAGCGGGACGGGAATCCATGAAAGACGGCTAATGCCGGATATCAAGGGGCCCAAAAAATGCGGCTTCACACCAAATACACGCAAATAGGATGTGGGGCAGACAACGAAATGAAAGACACACGGACCATCCGCAACCCAGTAGCGTTTTCTTGAAGAGTCCTGTCCCAACGGAATGAGCTGCAGCCTTTCTTGACTCTTGGCATCGGATGCATCTGGTGGAACATTTATGGGGTCTTTTTTCTTATGTTTGTGTTGCGTCACGCCCCAAGCGCGATCGATGATGTTCTTGACCTCCGTCGAATGCGCGAGCTGCACGTCCACGAGTAACCGCAGGATTTTGAGCTGTTTCCGACCCATTGTTACGCGTTTAGGGGGTATTTAGCACGATTACGAGAACAGACCCACTTTCAGGACCCAGTCGGCGGCAAAAAAACCGCCTTCCAAGGTGGCAATGGGGTCCACGTTTGCTCCGCGTTCGTCATCCCAAAAAACGGTCCTTTCCGAGGTCTTGAAAGTATCCGCAAGGACGCTGGAGAGAGTTGACGATATTTGATCCACACTAGAGAGCCTCGAAACGTTCCCCATGGTGTGCACGAGCTACAGAAATATACATACCTCAAATTACGCGTTTGCGGACGCAGATTTAGTATGAATTGTTGGAGTATCTTGGAAAGGATAGGGTCTGCCCCTGGCATCAAGAGGGCATTTTCGAAACTGTCATCGGGTGAAATCGAGAGTTGTGGCAAGGAGGGCCGGAGAGGTTCAAGCGAACGGACACTCACTCCATCGGTGTTTCTAACCCCTCGACCTTGGAGCGCAGAATGGTGAACTTGCAAATAAAGGAATATACGTAGAGTGACTCCCATCTATCTGCGGGATGGTTGGCGTCAGAGGATGGGCAGATGTGACCTTTCTTCTCGGTCTGCTGTGCAGACATGGTGCAGTTTAGTGGAAGTGAAGGAAAAGGGTCAAGAGAGGTCGCGGACTTATGAGCCGTCCTTCCGTAACTACTTATATCGAAAGCCAACACAACAAATATTTCACAATACGTGACCCCTGGAGCTTTCCGAACATCTTACATTCCTTGTCCGATACAACGTGCGAGTACACGAATTGGCGAAACGAGGACATAACACATAGCAACCGTCACAGCTTGGTACAATAGAGCACTGCGGAACCTTGCGTCCCAGAGGGCGAGGCGCTCGACGCGATTTACGCGGGTTTTATCCTGGTCCAACCTGTGGAAATGCCGTGAGAGCCTGCACGGACCACGGATTTCACAAACGGACCTTTGGAATATCGTGGTGCTCGCTGAGCAATTCCAGCTTGGCGTTGAATTCATTGACGCGATCCTTGTGTGTCTTGTGTGCTATCCTAGCCACTTTCCCAAGGAGCTGGAGATGCGATTAGTGGATAAAGGGGGGATATCAATCTGAGGCTCACTCTGCGGCGCTGTGCCTCCTCAAACCGCCTCTCGGCATCTGTTTTCCTCTCGTTTCCGTTGGAAAGCGAAGGGGAAGCGCGGTTGCTTCCGGATGCGGAAGCTGGAGTGGAACCGACGTCTTCGCTCAGCAATAGCTCCTTGACTCGTTCGCGATCCCGCTCCGTTGCGTCGTCAGGTTTTGACTTCGACTTTGATTTCTTCTTCCTGATGATCTGAGACATTGTCGGCAAGAGCGGAGAGAGAGACATACTTCTTGACGATGCCTCCGTCCGCGACACCGCCCTTGAGCTTGAGCGAACCCCCCGGACGATAGTCGTAGTCGGCCATGGGGTGAAGGAGAGAGGGTCGACTGACGTAACACTGCCCTTGAGCGCTCCGAACAAACACGGACAAACAAGTCATTTGGGCGTGCAACTGGCAGAAGACTTGCGGGTGTCCATGACCCATAAGCCTCGGAATGGCCATTCTATCGACACCACTCCAATATCTCACTTCAATACCCCCAGTCACACGCGGCTTTGTCGCTGCAACCGTCGCCGCTACGTCCTTGTACCTCTGGATCTGGTGGTCCACAGGAACCGTGTACATACCTTGGCTAACCCTCGTGCCAGGCACTAGTCTCTTCTACCCATGGACCTTTGCTACCTCGGCCTTGGTCGAGGTCAGCATCATCGAAGTATGTTGCCGTCCACGACTTCGCTTTTCCTACGCGCTTATGCTTCGCAGCTCCTCGTGACAATGGCTGTCATACCAGCCTCGTTGCGTTACTTTGAACGATTATGGGGAACAGTGGAGACTTTGAAGTTTATCGTCGTCTGCGTCACACTGCCAAACCTTATCGCGTTTGCCTTTAATTGGATCGAATTCGTCGCCACCAGGAACGCGGACATGTTCTTGTAAGAGCACGACCACTTACTTCCTTGATCCCGCTCTTAGACTCGTCAGGTATGGCATGCAGTATCACGGCCAAATGGCGCTCTTCACCAGCGTATTGGTTGCATTCACGCAACTGATACCAGAACACCAAGTACAGGTCTTCGGGTTTTTCAAAGTGCGCGTCAAGGTATGTATTCTCCGTGTTCCACGTGTTTCGTGATTTATATCCATCTGCAGACCCTGCCAATGGCGTATCTGACTTTCTCCACTGTCATGACATTCATTGGTTTCCAGTGTCCGTACATCGTCATCCAGTTTGGCTGGTTCGTCTCGTGGATATATCTGCGCTTCTATAAGCGCAACACAGACATCGGCAGTGGCACCAGCACCTATGGAGATAGGAGCGAAACATTCGCCCTCACGAGTTGGTTCCCTCCATTCCTCCAGTGAGCCTCGAAATCTGTTCATAGTCGTGTGTGTTGACGTATCCTCTCCAGTCCCGTTTTATTGGCTTTTGGAAATGCCGTCCACAAAGTAGCAACGCGATTCCATTTGATTCCAACGTCTGTACCTCATGACATCGAGTCTGGGTATAGCCAACTTCCTGGCGGTGCTCGGGCAGAGGCTGAGCGGCGACGGTATGCACACTGACCCTCAAGGAATGGTGATGTGTCTGATATAAATCTCAGCGCACTCGCTCTCAAGGCACTCGACCAGCGGTTAGCCAACTCGGCTACCGACTCGCCCATCCAAAATGGACCTTCGACTTCGCAGTCATCACGCACATCACTCGCAACGCCTGCACCACCTCCAGCCGACCGAAAACCCAGTCCAGTTGAGACAGATGGTGCAGAAGCAGCTAACGACGAAACCGAGGGAAGATAGTGTATTGCAGAGAGCATTGTTAATTACCGCTGCGTAGGACTACTTGAGCACCGTACCATTCCATGTCACACAAAAATTCGTTTCTTACATAATCAACACCTCGTAGATATTGACGTGTCTTTTTGAACATTAATGCATGGCTCGGCGACCGTCGACAGTGTCGGTGGCCTCCTTGGCTTCCTCCAGAGCACCGTTGGAATCCCTGCGGTCACCAGGAGCATCCCTCCTTTCTCCACCCGCAGGCAAATTTCCGCGACAATCCGGCGGTCTCACTTCCAGCATACCGCAGGACAATGCTGCAGACATTGAACCGGATGAGCTCTTTGCAAAATACACCATAGCCGAAGTCAAAGCGAGGCAATCCCAGCTGAGGTACCGCGTGCCTCACTCACACTGGACACGTTGACCAAATCTGCGACTAGGGCTGAAGCCGAGGCAAAGCAGGAAGATCTCCGAATCATGGTTGGGTGCGTGGAGGCGCTTGGAGTGTGTCCTGTTTCTAGACGGTACTTGGAAAGCGCAGGGAACGATACCGTGATCTACTTCAAGCCTCCTCCTCAATCATATCCATTTCAACGTCTGCGAAGCGCGTACAAGAAGCACTAGAGGAAACCACAACTGCGATTCGGTCCCAAAGGGTGCCTGGCATCCAGAATCATGTCTCTCAAAGCAGCAAGGACGGTGAGTTGACGCGACCTTCTTCCCCCTCGCGTCTTTACCGCATTAGCATCTAGATTCGCACTTGCAGATGCTGCAGGTGCTTTCTGCGCATATAAAACTACTTCTGGATGCGCCAGAGCACTTATGGCGGTCGATTGAACGTGAGAAGTACTTTCAAGCCGCTTGGTTGTTCCTGCTTGCCCGCGTCGTTCATCGAGCTTTGATTCGCGATGACGCCCAGGATGATGAAAGCTGGACACAACACGGTATTGATGTACTGGTCAGCCACGAACCCAAGTTGCTAAACTTTACATTTCCTGACAAGTTTGCTACAGGAGCAGTTCCCTTTGATTCAGCGACAATGGGAGACCGTATCCCATTTCCGTACTCAGATCATACACAGGGCAACGTTGTCACTGAGGTCATATGATAAAACCTGCGAAGTTAGTCTTATATCTGTCTGTTTCATCAGGCTATGACGTCGTTTATCTCAGGAAACCTGTGCTACCCTTTTAACGCTTCATATTCTCGACTCTCGACCACTTACGGAGACTCTGACGATTTTCCTTTCCCAACGGACACGGACACTGAATGCTCTACTTGCCAAAGGTTTTGATATCCCCGAACTCAGCAATGGCCTGCCGGTCAATGGTGGTCCCCCAGCTCAAAAGATTTATGAAAGGGCAACAAATCTTCCTGCCAAGGCCACTGCGATTGCTGTCAAGAATTCGACAAGAGCGACTTTGGAGGCGATTTCACGGACACTTTATACCGCCCGTGCGGTCTTTGGGAGCTTTACTTCGGCACGCTCTCTGGCTGCGAGTGTGCTAGACAGCATACAGTCTGAACCTTCCTCTGCTCCCCAAGCCAACCTTCCTACCGAGCTGCTCTTGAACACTCAAACAGTTTTGAACTCGCTTCCCTCGTCTACTTATGTTTCTCTCCTGCCCGCGAATATTCGAGCGTACCGACCCTTTGTTGACCTGTCATCTCTTTCGTCTTCACTCCCACAGGAAGTGTTACGTGATAAGCTGAGCAGTTGGTTCGGTCAATCCAGAGCAAACCTCCGTGGGGCGTTCGACAAGTGGCTTGCATCGCTCGATGTAGTGAGTGCCGTTTGGAAGGTCCGATCATCCCTGCGGAAGTGGGTGGTACATTCGGGCCTCGAGGCACCTGAAATAGTCAATCTCACCGAGCTCTTGGACGAAGTATTCAGCAAGCGGATCAAGGGCATTTGGAAGGCGGTACTTGTACGTGCAGAGAAAGAGTTCTTGCAAGCGCTTGCGTCTCTGGGATCCGACAACGAGGGTGCGGAAGCCATCCAGAATTCGTAGATCGCTCGATACTCACGTTTCCCAGACATGTTTTCGCCCCTTTGCAGCCTATACCGTTCCCCACCGGTTATTCCACCCGGAAGTGGACCTTCATCCTTTGAATCTGGTTTCCACACGTACAAGGCATCCTTGACACAGCGACTCGAGGGGAGGGCTCCACGGCTGCACGAAGCTTTGACAACCCTGGAAGATGGTGCTGCTTCGTTGCAAAAGGATCTGTCCAGAATGTTTGCAGATGGTGAAAGTAGCCAGTACGTCGCGACGGCTGCGATCCTACTACAAGTCTCATATTTCCTCTCCTACAGGAGGTTGGTCATCGACCTTGCCGGAGCATACCGCCCAGAAGCGCAAGCATTGTGTGCCAGGGTGGCATCAGCACTCAAAGTCGCCTCCGAGAAGCTCATGGCTTGTTCTGGTAAGTTGAATGCTTTACAACATGCCTTATTCCAAACCCTTTCCAAAGACACCAATACGGCGATGAGCAGACTCGTTTTCTATGCTCACATAGCGAAAGAGCTCTCTACTTCACCTTTCGTTTGCAATGTCGGGTGCGATCAGGCTGTCGCAGCCAGTGAGTTTGCTTATATATATTGGTTCTGTGAAGTATTCACGCCGCGTTCTCGAGGCTTCCAAGAGGAAATGAACACGTTGTTTCAACGAATCATGTCGTGTTGGGAGGAATATGTCGTTTCCGATTTGTTATCATATTATGCCCGAAATGCAACGATATGGCAGGCACACCCTGGTACGCGACTTGTTGGCTGTCGGGCTATGCTAAATCTAGTATAGGATCCTCGTGTATACACCCATCTCCGCCGATGATGGAATGTCTATACTTGCTCTCTTCTTCCATACACAACCTGGGCATGAGTCATCACCAGTCATATCTGATGGCCGTCCCCCAAAGAATGATCGCTAAGTTTTCGGCCGCATTCGTCCGGAGCGTCGATGACGGAGACTCTCTGGACATGCTCCAGGTTCTGTATGACCTTTCATTCCTCCGCCACCTTACCTCCCAGTGGAAAAGTGCAGAAGTACCGGCGTTGGGACACGCAATTGCTCGGTTACAATCACACGTGTGTCTGTCTTATCTTTCTGTGTGGGGTGGTCCGCTGACGTCCTAGCGTTGTTAGTTGACTGATACTTCTAAACACGACGCGGACCGCATTGCGTCGGATTACCTCTCGAGGACACAAATGCTTATCTCGGCCCTCCTGCCACCCGTACCCGAGGTGGCTGAAGTTACTCCCGTAGAGAACAGCGACAAGATGGCTGGGGTACTGAGATATGGTGTGCCTGTGATGAATTCCCAATTTGTCCCCGCTGTCGAACTTGCTCCGCCATCATCGCGATTTCCCCTTTTACTCGTTGATGTTCGATGATCGATGAAGAGGAGCAGATTCTTCAAGTATGACGTGTGTCCCTTCTTCGGGTCTTGTGTTTGTGCCTCGCGCTATCACTCATTTATCTAAACTCGAAACACCGAATGCACATTCTTGCACCTGTCTGTTTATTTCCGGTCAAATTGGGTGCTATCAATGTTAGATCTACCAGGATCTGCGTGGTCCCGGAGTTCATACAAGGTGGATGGGTTATATATCCTATCAGGGTAAGTGAGCGGTCCCGCGTTTCTGTGCGGGCCCACCCGGGATTTGACCATGCTCTCCGTTCACTACACACGGTACTATACATAATGCAAGACACTCTGCTAGAACTGTCGCTTCGGCCCCCTGCTTTGATCCTACGACGCCATTTCTACCTTTGCCTTCAAGGTCCGCCGTCCGTGCAATATAATGCCAGGTACTTCGATGCATTCTGGTTGTATGATGGACTTACCCTAGCTTAGTAGACAACCTGTATCCGCTAGATCTCCGGCATCTGACCTCGGTGTATCTTGCTCTGCTCATCAGTGGGGGCCAGATTGGTCTCCCGGCTGTCGTTTTGACTGCTTCGATGTGTAGGAAGGTGGCCTGGCATCCGACCATCATCAACTTTTGTATCATCTGGATTGTCTACTCGATCATCTACTGTCTGTAGTAAGTGACGGGACCACTTGTGGATGCGACACGACTCATCGCCAGGATAGCCTATACACTGGGGCTGGCAATCCACACCGCAAAATATGCATGGTGCAAGCTAGCATGATCCACGGTGCGGCTCCGATGTATGTTGCGTTTCTTTGACGATTGTGGCCACCCCATAAGCTTTTGGCACCGTTATCAGGGTAGTCGTTGCCGCACTAGCGATCGTTCTTCAGGTGAGGATCCAGCCAGGCGTCCTTGCAGGTTACTGATGTTATCTTGCAGACGTGGACAACGTTGCAGTGTTTGGAGTGTACCGTCCTTGGTCGGGTTCCTCGGATCTTATATTTGATTCTGGTATTTGGCTGTCCATGTGAGAGCTTCCCATTCTGACGCCTCGTGCCTGGCAGATGCTCGGCACGCCTTACCTGGTCTTCATCATCTTTTCGGTGGGCGCTGGGACTGTGAGTGCCATCTTGCATTCTTGGACTGGCCTGATTAAACCTTGAACAAGTTTGTCATCTCACAGCCGGAGTCGGTGTATTCAAATGGGCTATATTGTGTCATTCAACTGGGTTGGCCGTCCGTTGACCCGTGCATCATGTGGTTCCACGCTGACCGCCATTTTAATTACGTGTAGGACTGTCACCGTTCCAGCATTCTGCGCCACAGTGATGGTCATAATCCTCGCTTTGGAAGGTATGTTCAGGCTGTGTCGCTGTGATAGCACGTCATGATCTTTCTCTCGATGAATCATCCAAGCCGTCATGACGGTCCAATACTACCGCCAATGGAAGATTATCGAGAAATCCTTCCCACTCGTCACTCGGACGCCATCACGTCCGCTCTGCTTTCGGATTGGCCTCTTTTGCCTGTACTCGTGCGTCACTCTCATGTAAGTCTGCATCACCTCAAGGACCTACTCCTAACAAACAGAATCAAGTTCTGCGATACTTTTCTTGAGCAGTGTGCAGACAGAGGTGACATATATGCTCCCAGCTGCCCGTGAGGTCTGTTCATCGCGACCTCACTTGCACTATTCATTTCGATTCCCAGTTCCGCTGGGCGCGCTCATCGTATTTGGCTTGCGAGAGGCACGTTGTCTTAGCGAGATGTTGTTCATGTTTTTACCGCGACGCAGGGCGTAATATCTTCATGGACGACACCAGGCAAGTGCAGAAGTTGGTACTAATAATGCAGGAGGAAGGCACATGAGCGAGAGGTAAACTATGCACCACCACTGTCGCCACCAAGTCAGTACGATATTGGACGTGAATATTGATGTACGCACACAAGTATGTTGTTTCTGGGAGTAATATTTGAGACCGGCACACAAGGCACGAGGGAAGTGTGGGACTTACATTGGGATGTGGATGAGTTTCACAAAGTAGCCAATGAATCCCATGACAGCAAAACCAATTGCGACCGCTCTGCAAATCTGGATGAACTCTGAAGAAAAAATTTGAATGGTTGGCTCGGAGGAAGAGGTTGGTCCGAGTACCTTTTTGCGAGGGCTTTGTGCAGCGAGTCAGGAACTATACAGGCTGTGAGCGACTGTTTCCCGTGAGACCTGCAGAGGATGACAGACCTGGTTTCCATCCCTGACGAATTGTTGGGGAACGTCCAAGAACTCCCTGAGTTTTTCAGACATGGTGATGTTGGTGGTCTACTAGAGGAAATGTCAAACGAAGCAAACGTGTCCATAGTTCCATATTCCCACGAGCACTTTCCAACGCCCATCTGGCGGGTACAGTCAAGCGCTGCAAGGTATGTCTGTCAAACTGGCTGCGCGCTTTATCCGCTAAGAGGACTGCAGGACGACCTTTGGGCGCATGAATGTCCTTTAGCCGCGCTTCTTCTCAATTGGAACGGGTCGCAATCAGCGTTCACCGCACCGTCGCTCGTAGCACCACCAAGCAACGGACCGTGATCACTCCAGACATCAGAAGATGGCTGACCACGACGCATATGCGATTTCAATACGGTTCCGCTATCCCCACCAGTCTTTCTGGTGACATTTCGCGCGCTACGTCAAACAAGTTGACCGCGATCCATTCCCACATCAACCAAGTGCTCAACTCTCTACCAGAGAGCGCTACCGACAAAGTCGCGTTGTCGGCGGACGAGGTTATGCGCATTCTGGGCACGCTTGCTGTCTCCGCTAGGCAACAGGATTTGGCCTTGATCGAGAAAATACTTGGCCAGCTGACGCCTCTTTGCGGTCTTCGCGTCGATGCACACGTTCACAACCATATCCTGCAAGGCCTGCTGAAGAACGGTAATGTCCAGACCCTCCTCAACTGGCTTGGCCAAATGCAGGAAAAACCAGGAAACGTCCGACCCTTTCTCGAGCACTGGCACACATTTCTCAACTACTGTGCGGACAATGGCCAAGCCAAAATCATACGACATGCCATGTCGAAGATGGCTCACTCGGGACGCAAGCCCAATAACAATACTTTTAGGATATTCTTCAGGGCGTTGTTTAACTCGGGTGCTCCCGTCAGCGAGTTCTACAGTGCTTTCGATCGAATAGAGAACTATTCCTTTTGCTACGACGAAAGCCTGGCGGACATGCTTTTCGAAGGCTTTATGAAGTTCAACGAGCCCCAACGAGCCGCGGATGTGAAGGAAGAGTTCCAGAGACGGTTTAGCAAACGCGTCGTCAAATCCAGTGCTATCCAGGCGGAATGGGACGAGAGCTTAGAGAACGAGGTTGAAAAGTGTGGTATTGCATCAGCGACCGGGCTCTGCGAAGATTTCCGAAAGGAAGGATACAAGGTCACATCGCATACCCTGACCATAATGCTCCGCTCCAGTCGCCAGGTCGCCGATTTGGAGTACGCGGAAGAGGCCCTGCAGATGAAAGCTGGTCCCTTGCAATGGTCGATTCTGGTCGCCAATGCCGTCCAGGCAGATGACCTCACCGGTGCTCATTCAATCTATCATCAATTCAAACTGCGCGGGTTGACACCGGATGCCCCTCTTATCCAACCTCTTGTTGCTGCTCTTTGCGATTCTGCCTTCCGGAGTCATAACGACGGACTCGTAGACCAAGCACTAGAGCTTTATCGAGAACTTTCCCATGCCATCCCACCATCATCTGCCAATGCTACCATGACACGACATTTTGGTCGTCAACGTTCACTTAGGCCCGACGCTTACATGTATGGGACTCTCCTACGTGCTATGGCGAACTCGGTCGACGTGCAAAAGTATTCCCAACTTGCCGTAGATCTTCTCGCGGACATGGAAGCCAGAGGGATCAAGCCCGATGGCCATATCGCCGTTGCCTCGCTCATCGTCATGGCCATGCGCTCTTCGTCCAGTTTTGACGACGCTCTCAAGGCGTACAGAAAGGTGATGGGAAATGAAAACCCAAAGGACGTCGGCGTCAAAGGATACCGGTGGATCCTCTACACCCTATCCCGCCTCTCCTTTGACCACGAAGCCGCCTTGCCGCCCATTTGGCACTACTTTGAGATCGTCCAGGACATGCGTCGGTCAGGAGTCGAGATCACCCCATACGTTTATGCATCCCTTCTAAGGCGGCTCGCCAAACTCGCAGAAGGCACCTCCGAAGGAGATACCCTCGGACTCGCAGCGTCTGTCCGCAGAGTACACGACCACCTCACCCTCGACCCGTCCATCACTCCCGATACCCTGCTCTGGAACCAGCTAATGGACGCATACCAGCGTGTCGGTCTCTTCGTCGAAGCGTACAGGGTGTGGGAGGTACTTCTCATCAGCGAGACGTACGATCACGCGAGCGTCTCGATCATTCTAGATGCATGCGGGTACGCCAACGCGTGGCCACTCGCGGAACAAGTGATCAAGAAGCTTTCGGAGCGATCTTTCCCGCTCAACCAAGGGAATTGGAACGCATACGTGGAGTGCATGTGTCGGAATGGGATGTTGAACGATGCTGTCAAGATGGTCTGTCTGGAGATGGGGAAGAACCAAAAGGACGTCAGGCCGAATTTGGCCACCGCTCAGGTACTCCTCACGTTCTCGACGAGGACGAACCAGCAGGACGAGGTTGCTATGCGCCTACAGCGGTATCTTCCCGAGCTGTGGGAGAGCCTACCCGCTGAGCTCGGAGGGTTTATTATCAAGTCTGGAGGGACATAAAGCTAGTGGACACGAAAGTAAAATAATCATCAATCATCTAAGAGTCATCGGACCGGCTGTGCCGTGGTAGGTACAATGCAAGTGGTATCGTACAGAGCGTGTTGGTTGAACATGACGCGTGCGATGACCAGGTATAAAGGAGAGAAGCCCACTATATCACCTCGAGGGGTCGTCTAGGATGATGTCTGGAAAAATAATAAAACATACTCAAAGCGCCAGCTCTTCCACCGAGGGGCAGTCACACTTGAAGTAACATCGGGTCAGTAATGAAAACCTGACAGCACCCAAACCCTAGACTTACCACAAGGTTGAGGTCACCGAAAGCTTTAGCCACATCGATTAGCTGAGAGAACGAAAAAGTGCATGCGTTAGGTACGCACCATCGTCGATTCGGGAGACCGTCGGCCAGAATTTCTTCTCTCGCAGCCAGGGCATAGGATAAGCAGCCTCCTCTCGAGAGTATGGACTGCGGCAAGTTATGAGCATTGCCAATCATGGTAAAGAGATCGGACTCACCGGTTCCACTCCTTGTCGGACAGAACAATAGCGGAGAGCGGATGAGGAGCGTTTCTAAGGAGGTTGTTGTCCTTGGGCTGTTTGCCCGAAATAATATCATCGACTTCCTTGCGAATGTGAATCATGGCATCACAAAATCTGCAAAATAGACAAGACGATGTCACATAAATACGACCTCCAGACGATGCAAGCACCAACCTGTCTATCTCCTGAAGAGTCTCTGACTCGGTAGGTTCAATGAGCATACACGTCGAAATGGGCCACGAGCAAGTTGGTGGATGGAATCCGTAATCCTTCCATCAACATAGCATTCAGCCTCATCGTTACAATTGGGCCAGATCTACCCACCTGCAGCCTCTTGGCGAAATCCGTCACCTTCAAACCTGCAGCTTTATCAAACTCTGCAAGGTCAATCAACAGTTCATGGGCAACACGGCCGTTGGCATTCTTAAACCGGAGAGTGTAATGTCCCGCAAGTCTTTGGGCCATGTAGTTTGCGTTGAGGAGTGCAAGGTTGGTTGAGTGAGACAGACCATTGCCCCCTAGCATCTTGATGTAGGCCCAGGAGATCAAGAGGATGGAAGCGCTTCCGAAGGGTCCGGCGCAGACTGCGTTTATCCCCTTGTCTCCACCAGTTCGGACGAGCGGGTGAGAGGGCAGGAATGGAGCGAGATGCTCAGCAACACAGATGGGGCTAAAAGAAGATCGATGAGAAACATTGAATACTGGTTTGAATGCTGTCATTTACCCAACTCCAGGTCCGCCGCCGCCATGAGGACTGGTGAAACGGTTAGACTGGCCTCTACAAGGATGGTGCACACACGCCTACATAGCAAACGTTTTGTGGAGGTTGAGATGGCACACATCTCCACCACAAGTAGCGGGATTCGTCAGCCCAACCTGAGCATTCAAGTTCGCACCATCCAAGTACACCTGGCCGCCGTTCTCGTGGATAATCTTGCATGCATCTGAAACGCCATCTTCGAACACACCAAATGTCGAAGGGTACGTGATCTACGGAACAGATTAGTCAGCCGGTAGGTGTGGGAAAGTGGGACCTACCATGAATGCGGCCAGGTTGTCCCTGTGTTTCTCAGCTTTGGCCTTGAGATCAGCGAGATCAAGGTTTCCATCCGCATGCGTCTTAACTGGGACAACTTTCAAACCAGCCATAACAGCGGACTATAGCAATAATGTAAGGTTTGCCTTTTCGCACGGGAATCCAACGTACGGCGGGATTGGTACCATGAGCGCTTAAAGGGATCAAGCACACATCACGGTGGTTCTCACCACGCGACTCGTGGTACGCGCGAATGACGGTCAAACCAGCGTATTCACCAGTGGCACCTGAGTTGGGTTGTACAGAGCACGAGTGGAATCCGGTAATCTTGCAGAGGTCTGCCTCGAGTTCCTGTGTGGTCACCATCAGTTTCACTGACAACACCAGCACAGATTTCGGAAAACCTTGATAATCTGCTTATACCCCTCTACCTGGTCAACTGGAGCAAATGGATGCACACCTCCAAATTCTGGCCAAGTCAGTGGGATCATGCTGGAAGTGCTGTTTAGTTTCATGGTACAGCTGCCGAGGGGAATCATTGTATGGACGAGTGACAGGTCCTTGGATGCGAGGTGGAAGATGTAGCGGAGCATCTCGGTCTCGGAGTGGTGCGAGTTAAACACAGGGTGGGGGAGGAATTCGGAGGTGCGGACAAACGACGAAGGAATGGAAGTGGCGCTGGGCTCAGGAATGTTGGCAAGAACCTCTGTAGGTCCCGAAGCGGCCGTAGCAAATATGCTGACCAGTGTTTTAAGGTCTTCATGAACGACGGACTCGTCAAGGGTGACACCGACATGTGTACCGTTTACCCTCCGAAGGTTGATGAATTTAAGAGCAGCCGCAGCGTGGACAACCTCTGCATTTTTGCAGACGGGAGACACGTCAATAGTCAAGGTGTCGAAATAGGCGTCGTTGACGACTCTGAACCCAAGACGCTCAACGCTGGTGTGGAGCAGTTGTGTGAACAGATGCACTTTGTGCGCAATGCGCGCCAGACCGACCGGACCATGGTATACGGCGTACATGGCGGCCATGTTTGCGAGGAGAGCCTGGCTAGTACAGATGTTGCTGGTCGCCTTCTCTCGACGGATGTGTTGCTCTCGGGCTAATTATAAACGTGAACTTTCGTTCAAGGTCGAACTGAAGTCACTGACTCTGCAAAGCCAGCCTGTATGCTGGGTTGCCCATCGTATCCTTGCTCCGACCAATTAACCGACCGGGCATCTTCCTCTTTAGACTATCCGTGACAGCAAAGAAAGCGCCATGTGGACCTCCGTAACCTGCCGGTACGCCGAAGCGCGCCGAATTTCCCAATACGATGTCGGCACCCCATTCGCCAGGAGGGGCGAGCAAAGTCAAAGCGAGAAGGTCGGTGGCGCAGACGACAAGTGCACCGCTGGCGTGAACCTGATCTGCGAGTTCCCGATAGTCAGAAATTTGGCCATTTACATCGGGGTATTGGATCAGGACACCAGCGAGATCGGCGCGCAGCTCTGGGTCCTTGAGTACCTTATGGGAGTCACCGACGAGGAGACGGATCCCAAATCCCTTGGCACGAGTGCGAAGAACGGCGATCGTCTGTGGAAGCACAGCGTTATCCACGAAAAAAGACTTGCGCTTCTGGCCGGAATGAACGTAGGCCATGACCATGCCTTCGGCTGCGGCGGTTGCCTCGTCCAAAAGGGAAGCATTTGCGATATCCATAGCCGTCAACGACGCGATCATTGTCTGATAATTGACAAGGGACTCAAGACGGCCTATTACCGAATTTAGACATGGCAAGGAAAGAGTGGTCGCAACCCTGACCTTGGGCTATCTCTGGCTGATACGGAGTGTACGGAGTATACCAGGCGGGATTTTCCATGACCTGTGACAGTGTCAGGCAAGTGGAGAGGGGGAAGGGGAAATGCTCACGTTGCGGAGGATGACGGGAGGAACGACGGCATTGTGATAACCCATGCCGATGTAGCTCTTGAACCGGATGTTCTGCTTTCCGAGTGCCTTCGCGCGGGCGTGGAGCTCGGACTCGCTGAGGGCGGGCATGGTGGCGTCGCTGATGGCGGTGGCGGGGATACGGATGGTTGGGGGGACGGTGGCGGCCAAGAAGGCATCGAGGGAGTCATGACCGAGCTTGGAGAGCATGAAAGAGGTCTCATGTTCGTCTGGGCCGACGTGCCTGTCGGTGAAGGTGTCGAGGGAGTCAAAGAGGGATGAGGGGGCCTTGGGGATTGCGAGACATCCCACGGGGAGGTGGGCGCGCTTTGGGACAGCGCGGGCGAGTTTGAGCGCAGATGCAGAACGCAGGGCTGCCATGAGTGGGGATGGGGAGGAAGGGAAAGGAAGGGACCGGCGAAGAGGAGAGATATAGCTACGATATTCACCGAGCCAGGTCCGACACCGAGTCGATTACGCTTTTGTGCGACTTGTGTCGGGTCTGAGAATCACGTCGGTAAAGTGCATCCCGGTCATGTCCGTCACCCGGCTCGTGCACGCGCCATGTTTTCAGCCCGTCGCCGTCGACGATGCGGTATGAGGACGCGCATGACGGTGAATGGGACGCATCCATGCTCGGGGTCGATATGTGTGCTGCATTATCATCTCAAACACGGCAAAAAACTTTTTCTATCTGAAAATTTCCTTTTATGGATTATCTATTGGTGCCTGCCACGCGAGACCCACATGTTGATTTGCGTTTATCATAATAAGCTGTGCAGCCAGCGCTGTGGCCCGACTGCAACCCGACTGACGGCGTGTCCAACGGGCAGCCCACCCTCTCCTCGAGCTCGACCTGCTACGGGCAATGGACTCTTTGCGGATAGTAATGCAGTTCGCATACCAAATGAGGATGCTGCTACGGAAGCGGAGCGCCGCCGTGGTAACCTATGCCATCATGTCTGACCCCTGCCCTCCCAAATACTGCAAGCCCAGCTTACACGCGCGCGATCACCTCCGCACACCTCCATACATCTCCCCTGTCGTCACGGCATCAGTGCGAGCCCATCGGCACAACCGTAGCGAATAAATCCGATTACATCCTCTCCTCGGTCTCTGCCCTCCCACAAGTCTAGGGTCAACGCCGTCTGCGAGTCGCATTTATTCATTCAACTCACCGCGGGTCTTCTTCCTCGTGTCGCCCCTGCACACCCTGCACACCATCCTTGTCCACAAGTCGCGCAACGATACGCAACGTTTCCTTGGCCGTTTTCGCGCCGCTCCCTGCTATCTCCCCTTCATAGTACGCTATCACAGACAAGACGTGCTTGAGCGACCTTGACGCAGACTCGGCCCGGAGCGACGTCCTCCGGTCCGTGGAGCCTGGCTGCGCGAGCGTTTGCAGAATCCCCGTCTGCCTTTGAATGACAGTCGACGATCGGACCAACTCGTACTATTTCCGAGTCGCATCCAAGTCGCATCAGCAAATTTTAGAGATAACAAGCGTGACGTACAATAAATACGTGAACGTCTCCCGGCGTCGCCAAAAGGGTTTCCGCTTTTGATAGTGCAAAATCCACCAATCGGAGCGTCTGCGGCCAGTTTTAGCCTCGTGCCTAGAATTCAATTGTTTTCGTCACCCACCTCTTGTATGAGATTCTCGACGCCGCCTGTCGTGGTCAGATGGTCAAACTTGCCGGTTAGGAATCCAAGCACTGCAATAATTGCTTTCCAAACTTCCAACCACTCGTAGTCTGCGAATCGCCCATTGAGATGTTATACACACACCAGTGAATAACACCAATACCTATGCGCACTCGCACCTTTTGCAGATACCAGATGACACGGTAGCACGTCCAAATACACGTCCTGCCCCAATGTTAGACTATCTTGCCAAGAAATCGTCAGAAACGACACACGTATAAGTGTACACTTCGAGGTGTTTGTGGAGATTATGCCGTAGCCATAGCACGCAACAATCGAGCAGTGCACAAACCGGTGGACGTGTCGACGCTGGCGTAGGTAACAATGGCAGTCGCTACATTCAGAAGCATATAGTGAACAATCCTGCACGTCCTTTGAAAGAACAACATACCTGACGACAAAGCCTGATGGGTTGCACGGACTGCTCGCAAAACACATTCATTACCCTTGAGTTCTCGGCCATAATCAACAATGTATTCATCGCGAGATTTGCATACGCCATCGCACGTGGTGAAGTAGACGACGTCCCGTGTGTCAATAAATATGAGGATAATGATAAGATGGTATATGACAGAGGCGGGATTCTGGATGTGGTCGTTCCCGCGTCGTCAGGGGGTGTTGTATCCGTGAATACTTGCGTGAAAAGTGGGTTGAAAAAGAGGAATTCAAACAGCGGAAGAAGTGAGACGCTAGCTTCAATAGGCCTGCAAGTCGCGTTCGCCGTCAAAGGGTTGGGAGGCGCAAAGGGGCAATACGCTCACTGGTTTTTGAACAATTCCCGTGGTGGGTCTAGGGGTTGGGAGGACAATGCACGATCAGGTCTCAGAGACGCGATCAACGTCCCAATCGTCTTTGTAAATGTCGGTATCGAATCGTCTGAGATCTCCTGGTATGACCTTAAAAACCAGTGATTCAATATCTGTTCCGTTTTTGAAGCGTCCCCAGTGCATACCTAACTGCGACATCACAAGCGAAGTTCGCAGCCCAACATATCTTCCTCATCAATTCGATGTCGCCAGTGTCGCAGATATGCTGAAGGTATGGATTGAGCTTTGCAGCATCTGACCTATGAAAGTTGGCGAGAAAGGAAAGCAAGAGCGTAGCTTCGAACGCGTAACGTTCTGTGTCAGGTGATTTCACAAGCTACAGAACAAATCAGTAAGTCGCCATAGGGTAAAGTAATCGACGTACGTTCACCAGGGCAGGGAAGAGGTCTCTGCGGAGGAGGTATGCGCCGGGGCTCAGTTGGTTGATGCTGCTCGTATATACAATGGCTAGTTGAAGGACTCGATGTCGCATGCCAGCTTCCCTGTGCCATCAGTATCATGATACAAACTAGACGCCAAACCCAAGCGCACCAGGAGCCATGTCGTCCCCGAGAATTTGAACCATCATTTCGACGAACCCCTGCGAGAGCACCATACGTCAATGCTCGAGTCGCATGTATACAGCTAGTCGTGATTCACCATGAACACTTTGTCGCTCTCGTTTATTTCACCGGCGAAAACCACCATGACCTCCCACCCTGCTAGGTTCTTTGCCAGTACGCATCGTAGCATGACCGACAGCATCTCGATCGCCCGCAGTCGGACGATCGCATCTTCTTCATTTCCAGCTGCAAAGCTGACGCATGTTACAAACAGCGAATTCAGAACCGACTACTAACGGGACGACGTCCATGGCTAGTCAGCAGAATGCAGTCAGGATGACAGGGAAGAATCGGACCTTGTGTACTTGTAGACAATCATCTTTTGGTAAGGCGGTCAGAAACTTGTTCAGAAAGTTGCGGTCGAGATCGAGAGCGAAGAACCCTCGCCAGAACTGATATTCCGTTTCATTGGGTGATATCTGAGCTGGGGTGAGGCCCTGGAGTCAAGTCATGAAGAGCTAGAACTCGTCGCTCGTCGTATAGAGCTTGCCTGAAAGATCTTTTTCACTGTTGTAGAGTATCTTGAGCTTGGTTTCGGTGGTGCCCGCGAGGTATTCATGGGAGGGATCGGTGTTGATGACGACTGTGCATACCGTTACTTCCGCTCATCCACAGCCACGATGCAGTCTCACCCGTCTGTAAGTACCTCACTGCGAAGGGCATCCCAGACCTACTCAGCACCAGTACCAGCATCCCCGTCTCGCAGAGCTCATCAGCAAATATCCAAAGTCTGCCGGCGCGCTCTTCCAGACATTCAACGACGTCACGCTAGGTATGTCTTTCCCCCCGCAAACGAACGAGACACCCCGAACCAACACCGTTGTATGCATGCAGCACAGAAATGGACAGATATCCAAGTGCTCGAACTTCCAGAATGTGGACGCGGCGCGATCAAAGGTCTCCGGCCGTCACTCGTGCGTACCATCTGCTTTGCGAAATGCTAGTCCATGCAATTGATCGAGCAACCCCTTCCCATCTCGTCGCCTTCCGGTGGCGACAGACTGCAGGCGAGCCATCGTCAACATGTGTCGTCGTGCCATGCCGACTTGCAGAATCCCTCAGCACATCATGGTACGTCTGAGCAACCCTCCGTACTCCCATCCACTTTGACTCTCGCAGGATCCGTGATGCGTTCGCTGCGCTAGACAACCAGCTCGTGGATGGGCCAGAAAAGCTTTTCGTAGCGATCTGTTCCGAAGACTCGTCGATCGTGTACTATAAAATCAGCAAAGGCATAACGAAACCTCAAGTTTGAGAGGGAGTAGGGCACCACTGTTCAAACGGTGATGAGACGCACTCTGATCAGTGATAATACATCCCAGGGAGTGCCGAGGAAGTAATCTGTGGACTTCTATGCTAGCACTCCCCCAGACATCAAATACCCGTTACTGCAGTAATCCGTCGAATCCTGCGTCGACCATCTCTGCAACCCAACTAGCAAGCGCCTCGTCCTTCATCCTAACGCCCTCGAACATCCTTCTAACTCCCACGAATGCCCTGCGTCCTCTTCTCTCCCCTTCTACCTCACCCCCATAGTCCTCACTCATGTCCCCTCCATCGTCTTCTTCCACCATTCCAGGGAACCCGAACCGCTCGGCGTCCGGTCGGGGTGCTAGGTCAGTTGCAACGAACGAAGTGTGAAAGAGGATGCGGATTATAAGTAGCGCAGTGAGAGAGCTGGATGGTGGATCAACCACCGGGCGGGGAAACTTGACTGACGTAGAGCGTGGCGGTGGTGGCGGACGTAGAGTCGGATTCACCAGTGGGTAGTTATCGGCTACGGCGATTGTGATGTTATCATCTTGCGATGGGTGTCTTGCGGGAGGCTGCGAGCTTGGTATATGCGTGAGGACATGTAGTCTCAGATGCGATTTGGGCATTCGTGCAGCAGCACAAGTAGACCAGAGACATGACGGATGACTTGCTTCGGTATCGTCGATGTGTTGGATTAGGTGATCGCACAATTCACCAGCACTTGAGGGAGGGCTTTCACTACATCGGGACCTGTCCCACTGACATTTGAATCGCTGGCTTGCTTGTGTTTCCTTCCTCCGGCTGACTCCATGGACAACGAATCGCTGGGGTGGACCGGGAAGCACCATAGCCTGGGCTTGTGGGAACACGATATTGACGTTCTTGATCACATCTGACGCCACGAGGACCGGGAACTGCTCGCTGGTTGGCGTGAACGCGTCTTTATAAAGGTTCCAGAAGTCGACTTGCGTGAGCTCGCCGTCTGGCTCTACAACGAACATGGTTTTCATCCTAGCACGCGAAGTGAGCAGAACGTATGAAACACAAACAAGGGGACGCACCATTCGTAGCACCGCGTTGGCTCTGTAATGGGGACGAGTCGTTCCAACTCTTCGCTCGTCAGATCATGGTCTGGGGTAACAAAGGTCGTGTTTGCAGATATTGTGCGCACTGTACCCGTAATATCCACAGAGACCTCCTCTTCCACCTGTTCCATGAGTAAAAGGCTGACGAGAACCCTCAGAGTACTTGGCATGGATGGATGGAGGAGGAATGCCTTTGCCATGGGCGGATGCGAAAGGTGCGCATACAAGTAGTTCAAAGAGGCCTCGACCAGAAGCTTGTCCATGAAGAGCGGGAGGTATCGTATCGAGCCCTCGAGGGCTGGCGAGTCGACTCGAAGCCGCGACACGTTCACGGGGTACGTGAACAACTGTCCGAGAACTGTGAGGGCCAAAATTATGAGGGTGCGATTCGACGAGTGACCTGCGATCTGAAGCAGGGTCTGGAGTGGAGCGCGCTCCACAGAGTCTGGGTGGGGGAGGGTGACACGAAAAGAGATGGCTTGCAAAAGCTCGATGATGTTGAGAATGAACTCGGTGTTAGCATCCGACTCTGGGTCGAGGTTTTTGAGAGCGTTAAAGATCAGAGGTTGGGTTCGCCGGCAGTCGGCGAGCTCGAGCGCATTGGGTTCGTTTGTCGCCGAGTTACGAAGGACGAAGAGAGATTCGATGGCATGTCTGCGCTTTCTGTCTGCCTCTGCGGACAAGGAAAAGAAGGAAAACTTTTCCGACTCGAGGTGGCCTTCCCTGACATACCATTCGGGCCATTCAAACAGCGCGTCTGTGAGACCAGGGAGAGACTTTAGCATGAATAGGTCGTTGGTGCATAGCCTGTGAAGTCTGTCTAGTGCCCATCCGATCTCTGGATGGATCGTGGAACGCAGCGACAGTACCATGCGGTTGCTCGCCGTGTGCTCGGTGTACCATCCTAGAGCAATGGTCAACACATCGCTGACTGTCCGGGATGGCGCTCACGTTCGTAGTCGTCTGTGACATTTGGTCCTGCCCGTGCAGACTGTTGTTGAGGATATGCACGATACGCGGTCGCCGCCGCCGCCGCTCGAACTGGCGTTGCGAGCGCCATTGAGCAAATGGATTGTCACGCGTTTGTCATGTGACACTCTTCGGTGACACATGTCACACCTCTACTCGGACAGCGACGATGGGGTTGATTGAAGTGCGTGCTTACAGCCGGCATGGCTCACTCCACCTCACCGCTCTTTCTAGGTTATTGCCAACGATCGTTTGGGCCGTAAAGGTGTGCCATCATCCGTTACCTCCCTGCACCTTGTCTGACCGTCGCGCAGTTCGTGTCAAGTGCAGCCCCGACGATACGGTCGGCGATCTCAAGCGACTTATCGCTGCGCAGACAGGAACGGACTATAAGAAGATTCAGCTGAAGAAATGGTGAGCTTTCCGTCACCCCGTGGGGTCAGCCCATCTCTTCATCGTCTCCAAGGTACACAATCTACAAGGATCACATCACTCTCAGTGACTACGAGATCCATGATGGCATGAGTCTGGAATTATACTAGGCAGCTCCACAGCATCACCGACTCAATGCGCCTAACCTGTCACGCTCTGTTTACTGCTCACAGCACTTGTACTTTGAATTTGTAGCAGTATGTGTTGCAATTTGAATGACCCGAACCCTCGAACACGTTTCAAGGATTCTGCGATCGATCGCACCTTTCCCTTCACAGAAACATACCGTACTATAAGAGAGTCACCACCTAGCAACAGTGGTCAAAAACTCTGACTTGGACTTGCTCGTCATTCCATGGAAACCTTCATCCGTACCAGTCCTTCCCATCAACATCGAAGACGCTCGCGTCATATCTGGTTGCCTCCCCACAAAGGGCCTGACGGCCTCTTTACCCCTATCTTGCGTGCGATCGGGCAACGTGTTCGATCTCGAATGCTTTCGCGGCGTGCTCTCTTCCTGGGGATTCAGGGGAGCAATCGCCTCCGGCAGCGACGCAAGGCGTGGGCCACGAGGGGCACGCAGACCAAGCCTGGATCCCACAGATCCCGACCCCGTCAGCTGACCGGTTTCTGTAACGAAATTGTGTATCCGCGAGTCGGTCCCAATGACACGATCGATCTCGTCCAAAGAAGCGGTGGCGTCGAGACGCTGTGTCATGGTACCCATTGACTCGGAAGGGGGATAGACGGATGGCGAGTCCCCACTTCCATCTCTTGCACCCTGGGAGGTCACAATTGACCCCATTTCGCCTTCTTGCGCCACTACCGTCATATCAACACTCGAGTACTTCATTCCGGGCACAGTCTCTTCAACTTCCTCATTGCATCGGGACTTGCGGTACCACGTCTCACTGCGCCCGAGCTGTGGCTTGGCTCGGAGCCTTTCGTGCAGGTGTAAGATGGCTGATGTCGGAAGGGGATCGATGGAGAGGAAGTTGATGATTCTGATTGGTAGGGTGGCTTCGACATCAGAGGACAGGCCACCTGTCGTAACCTTGACGTTGAGGGTGTATTCCACTTCCAGTAACCTGACACGAGCCACCGATAAGGCATCAGCCTATCATTCGTCAATCAGAACGGTCCACGCAGGTCCTACGGGAAATAAACTCACCGGCAGGACAATGTGATGCACGAAATCTCCTGTGTCCCCGGGCCGTACTCCCGTCCACCACCCTTTTGCGCTCGCATGCCCATTGGAGCACTTTTGGCCCATCACAAGCACACTCGCGGCGACTATCTTTCTCATCGTCATTGTCTCGCATGCATCCGGATCAGTATCGGTGGTTCCCTTTCGTCCCGCGAGCGGTTTGAACACGGTCGTGGTTCTTAGAAGGGTAATCGATGCCCCCTTGACCGTCTTCTTTGACTCGTTGACGACCCGCAGGTGAATTACACACCGTTGCCCAGCAACCCAATAAAGCCTGTGCATTGCCGCGCTCAGCCTTACTTTTCCGCTCCCTCCCATGAATACGGTCCTTGCAACTTCGCTCACCAATGGACGTGGTGCAGGCGAAAGCTTCGCAGAGCACGACAGGCGAGGCCAGATCTCGCAAGACCGATAAAAATGTGCAACGGATTCTGCAGAGGTTTCCGGGTCTTTAAGCCTGAGTGAAGCCATCGCGAAATATCTGAGCGCTACGCCTGAATGAATGTCCAGAATGCCCTTGGCAATCCCACAGGTTGCGTCTGCGGGGAGAGTCAGCGAGAAAGGTAATACGTGGATACCCTCTTTCGCCTCCGCCCAGCCATTTTCGTCGGGCGGGCTTGCCAAGACGGAATCCCAAGCAGGTGCGACGTGGGCTAAGAGGGCTGTACATTGATAAAACGTGCATCGCGTGTTTCCGTATGGGATTGCTTCGTACCCCACGACGCGAACCTTTGCTTTGGAAAGGAGAATCGGAGTGTTTTGCTTCTTGTTGACATTCTTGCGGACGTGAACCGTGATGTGGCCTTTGAGTACGCTGCCTTGAACGCATGTTTCGCTCTCGAGTACGATGTCCACCTCAACACGGGCACGCGGTTTCGCTTTTTCGAGAGCAAGAGCATCGGGGGGGAGATCGTCGTTCTCGACGGTAGAGAGAGCCCCGGAACTAACGGCTCTGTGGGACAACGTGGGCGGGATGACGGACGCATTGCGCTTCAGCCGGAAAGCAGAGTTTCCGAGGAGGATACGCAGTTCAGATGTGCTCTTATGGGGAGAGGCAGATATCTGCAACAAGGTGTCGCTCGTAGACAAGCCGACGCCATGGGGAGTGAGGATTACGTCGTCTGCGGCTTTGTCCTTGCCTTTCGCTGTGCCTCTCCTCCCCCTCCAGGTACCCTTTCGACTACCTTTGTCCTGGCTACTCTCGCGCCAGATCTCCTTGCCCATCTCAAAGGCCGCGCCGACCACAGTCGGAACAGTAGTTCCACCTGGTGTGAGAAAGCCCTGCTCGATCCTCTGTCCGACACGGTACCCTGAAGCACCTGGTTGTGCGTAGACGTCCAGCTCTACCATGGAGTCGCCCATCTCGGCGAGAAGCAGACCCCGCATGGACGAAATGGAGCGGAGGGACGGGAGCCAGTTGGATGTGGCCAGGTCCGACGAGTTGGCGTACTGGTTGGACAGATATGCGGCGACATCGGAGGAGTTGGGAAGCGTTCCAGATCGATCGATGGGGGGTAAGATGAAAGAGGAAGTGGTAGAGGACGTAACAAAGGTCGAGGAGGGGATTGTGGACAGGTTTGGGGCGAGGAGGATGGACGGTCTGAGTCTGGTCGCAAGATCTTCGCGCTGGGCTGTTGCGGATTGTGACATTGGTCGATCACGCGTTCAAGGACGATCGTTGATGATGGTAGGTTGGCAGACGCTGTCGGACGAGAACAAGAAGCGCGGTTCGGGAAGGCGGGACGGTGTTCATTTGGAAGTGGACCGTTGGTTGGTTGGTCAGGCCTTCAGGAGGCAGAGATCCGTGGTCATCTCGATCCAGTCCGAGGACATGGTTCGGTAAACGGTTTTCCTGGAAAGAGTATCGTCGCATCATTGGAATTAGGACCAGTGCAGTGGTCCTGTGTTGGAACATACCCCGAGCCTCGAGGCGGGGGGGCCTGGCGCAATGAACCATCCTGTGCAAGTGTGGAGTCCTTGTTGAACCGGCGGTGTTGTGGTCGAGGAAAAAGGACAAGATGACGCAGAACCTTGTTTTCAGTTGCCTCACGTCCAACACGCCGGCGTCATGTCCGAAGTTGTATATAAACACCACCACAAAGCCACCGACATCATCACACAACAATGTCGCTCGGGTTACCACCAGTCTCAACCGGTCTCAAGTCCATCGCACCATATCTTCAGCGCGCCGAAGAGCTCGTAGAACGCGAGCCCGTGGTCGCGTATTGGTGTATGTTCCGTCTCGCGCTCTCCGGCACTTGCTCACCGCTGTTCAGGTGCCTACTATGCGGCGCAGCTTGGCATATCCCTCAAAGCCCAAGACGCCAATTCCCGCAACCTTCTCCTCAACATGCTCGATGCCCTCGAACGCCTCAAGAAGGAGATCGGTCCAAACGACACGATCGACATCGAGCCAGCTAGCGCGGCCTACGTCGAAAACTTTGCCCTGAAGGTGTTCAAGATGGCAGACGACGAGGACAGGGCTGGAAACGCATCAAGGTAGCTCCTCGTTCTCCTTCACGCCAGCCAACATCTCATCCGTCCCTTGTCGCAGATCTACTGCAAAGAAGTTCCTGGCAGCTGCCAACTTCTTCGAAGTACTTCGAGTTTTCCCAAAGACCGACGTCTCTGAATCGGTAGGCCCATTTCCGATTACATCCACGCCCACTAACTCCGTTACAGACAGAAAGCAAGTTGAAATACGCCAAATGGAAAGCGGTTGATATCGCTAGAGCCTTCCGGGAAGGCAGACGCCCAACTGCCGGGCCTGCAGGGTCTCAGCTAGACCCTGACCTCTCCTCGGATCAATTTGCGTCGGATCAGCACCCCCCGACGCCACCAAAGCCCGTCCTTCGCGAACCATCTCTGAGTCCTCCCACCTCTCGCTCCCCGAAACGTCATTCTCCACCACCTGCCATCCCTGCCGCTGACATCGCACGCGCAAACCTCCTCCTGGGCCAAGATAAACACGACAATGAAGCCCTCAGCCCTGGGCGCTGGAGCACTACCGCCACACCCGGATTTGATTTACCCAGAGCGCCAGGACTGGAAGATGTAGATGGGAGTTCGGATAGCTTGAACAACTGGCACGAGCATGTCGTCGACCCCTTGACGCAGGCCACAGCTCAGGCCAGCAGCAGCGTGTGGGTCAGCACCGACCACGAGCCCGTCGAGGACACTTCCCTGAGTCGAGGTAGGGTGCGGTTCTCCGTCGACACTCCCGGCGGATCCTCACCTCCCAAACGCAAACGCGCGTCTGCGTCCCCGCCCTTCCCTGCCCAAGTAATGTCCTCACCACCCCCCGGACTTTCTGATCTTCCACCGGGGTTCGTACCCACTGAAGCCCTACCTTATGCACCAGCGGCTGGGTCAACAACGTTTGGTTCCCCGAGAACAGGTCCCGCCGTGCCCCTTTCACCGCCACGCGTCCCTCACTCCGTACCAACGTTCTCTTCCCCCATGTCCTCGATCGCACCGCTGCCCGTGATCGACTCCATCCATGTACCTGCATATCCACCTCCACGAGGAGTAGAGCTGACGCCAAAACTCATCGCAAAGGCGCAGAAGCATTGTAGGTTTGCAATTTCAGCACTTGACTACGAGGATCAACAGCATGCAATCCGAGAGTTGAAAGCCGCGCTGGAGACTTTGGGTGTGTCCGTTTGAGGAGTGGCAGAGGTTGGGCTGGCTCTTTCGTTGTTGGCATCCTATTTAGTACTTATATATTTCACTGACCTGCCTCGTGTATTTGTCTCATTGTCACTCTCCACTCCACTCCACCTGCGTTCAGGTGGGTTTACCATAACTTTGCTTAATCATTATCCAGTGCAAAACCGATGTACAACTGGCAGTGTGTGTGCTGAGTGGGATTAGAGGCAAAAATAACTGATATTGGGAACATGCGACACCACTCACTGGCACGGCACGCCTCGGAGGATAGATTGTGCTGGCCGGACTCTCCACATGCTGCGTCCAGACTGGCTGGCGCATCGGATGTCCTCAGAGTCCCTGCCTCCTTTTCTGCGCTGTGAGTCAGGCTGGAAGTGGGTGCATAGACACTGGGGTCGTTGATATGCGTATGGACCTCGTCGAGTGGCATATCGGACAGGTCAAGTTACCTGACGAGTTACGAGGCGAAGAAAAACGGGCTTAGTCAATTAAAATTACAGTGCAGTACAGGTCTAAATCAGTACACTAGACGTGCTTGTCCCCTGTGTCTGACTCGTCGAGCAGAGCCACTTCCTCCGAGTCCTTGCTCGAAATTCGAGTGTGTTGAGAGTGTGCCTGGACAAATGAGAGTTGAATAGATTTATGACGTCACACGCACCATTGATGGGAACCAAAACAATCTTGTTACCTGCCGGCAGACATGGTGGAGGATGATAACACCATCCTCATCGTTGTCTTTAGCAACTGCCCCCACCATATTGTTGTAAAAACCATCGAGGATCTTACACGCAACCGCAATGGCAGCTACGGTGCCTAGAACTACGATGACATAAACTGTTAGGTACAACTTAAATAAAATGACGGGAATGGCACTTGCCTGCCAGCGCGACTCGGAGTGGCCCCAGAATTTGAAAGACAAGGGTTGAGGCTGCTCCGTAAAGTATTGCTACTGCGAACGGTAGATGGAACATAAATCGACACGATAGCATGATTTTTTGGCGTTTTTGTGCTGCGGCTGCGAGAGTGATGCCGAGAACGACGGCCGAGGTGCCGGACAAGGCACCGAAGACGCAAACGAAGGGAGCCTCAGGCTGAGTGGGAGAGAGTCGTCTGAGCGCATAAGCGAGCGCAGCCGCAGATACAACCGAGATGAGTTGCATTTCCACGTATAGCAGAAACCGATTCTGATGGCTGAATGGGCCCGGTAGGGTCGTCATGATAGTGTCGTGAAAGTGGGAATGCCGGTGGCTGTCGACGTACAACGTCGACGTTTGGGATCAAAATCGATAGGCCTTAGGAGTTCGATGGCATTTGTAATCTGAAACCTTTCAATTCAGACAGAGCACGGCGGTCCGGCTTCCCGCAGAAGCGAACAGCAGGAAACCCTCGATTAGTAGGTTTGCAATTTCAGCACTTGATTACGAGGATCAATAGCATGCGATCAGAGAGTTGAAAGCTGCGCAGCACTGGAGACTTTGGGTGTGGCCGTTTGAGTCTGAGGTTGGACTGGCTCGAAGTTCTGTTATTGGCACCCTATTTAGTACTTATATATTTATTTCACTGACCTGCCTCGTGTATTTGTCTCATTGTTCTCCACTTCACTGCGTGCGAGTGGCTTTACCATAACTTTGCTTAATCATTATCCAGTGCAAAATCGACGTACGAATGGCAGTGTGTGTGCTGAATGGGATTAGAGGCAAAAATAACCGATATTGGGAACACGCGACACCGCTCACGGCACGCCTCGGAGGATAGATTGTGCAGGGTGCATATCGGCCGGACTCTCCACATGTGGGGTCCCCGGTATGATCGTTGGCAAAGCTGTCGGTGGCAAGACAGGGGCAACTATAACCGAAAGTCCCGGTGGACCCGAGGCACCCGAGGACACGAGAGACGCCAGAGTCGATATTGGTGGAACAGGCGGAGAAAGTGATGCCGGTGGAGGCGTGACGGGATTCCCAGCTTGAGATGGAGAGATGGACGAGAGCGGAGACGATGAGCGCCCAGGATACACATGGAGCGGAGGGGGAGAAGAGGTCGCTGAAACATTGGATGGGCCGGACGACATGGTGCCCGTGCGGGACGGGGACATGGCAAGGTCGAAGAGCGGGGGAGGGAGTGTGTGGAATGTCTTGAGAGCCGTCGAGAGGGCGTCGAGCTGTTCGGTCGAATGGATAGG